>JAPCYS010002636.1:0-18310 GCA_028641055.1 Alopecurus myosuroides | reverse complement strand
CTCTCTCCATTTTAAAATAATTATCGTTCATATGGGTTGAAATAAATGTATCTGTTACTTAATACATCTAGGTATATCCATCTCAATGACAATTATTTTAAGATGGAAGGATTGGAAAACACACATGCATACCGAGTGCCGCACCACTCAGCCGTTTGGATATGCCCAGTGTTTTCTTTATTTACACTCAGTAAAGCATGTCACTCGGTAAAAAAAAGAGGTGGGAAGTCGACGTTCAGAAGGTTCCTTGGTTGTTTTATAAACAAAACACTAGGTAAAGCATTTTCCTACTGTTTTTATAAACACTCAGCAAACTAGCTGACTTGAACAAAAAATAAATAGGTTCACTACAATAAAGATGACATTTAATCACCAAGCAATTGCCACCAAGCAGTTTGGTGACTATATGTGTACCATTTGTCACCAATAGTCTAATAGTTTGGTTACTATTGCTCCACTGAACCTTTAGTTACCAAGGGTTGGTAACTAAAGATTGTTATTTAGTAACCAACAAATGTAATGTTGGTTTCTAAATACATTCAGCAACCAGATTTTAGCAACCACGAAGAAATCGAGAATATTGGTGACAATAAATAATTAGCAACCAATAGTTGATCTCTAGTAACCAAGTATCTTGGTGACTAAATGTCTATTCTCTAGTAGTGGTTTTTTGTACTAGTTTTACAGAAAATAAAATTGAATTACATTGGAATCAAAGGATTCAACATACTAATTTATAGTCACACAATAAGCAACAATTTCCATGGGAATCTATCTAAGCTGATGCAACATTGCGGGGGAGAAAGAGAATTTCTGCAAGGGGAGTCTCTCACCTCCAATATCTTTACTTTGTTTTAGTTTTTCTTAGTTTATTTTATTTTGTCTTGTTTGCTTCTCTTTATAAAAAACACACCAAAAAATAGTTCTTATTCTAGGTGTAGTTTTATTCCTGTTTTTAGTCTTGTTAAAAGGACTACTCCTGAGAACACTAAGTTGTGTGACTTTACTAGCACCAACAACAATGATTTCATTAGCACACCTATTTCTCCACCTGCTCCTACCGCTAATTTTTATGAAATTAAGCCTGCCCTTGAACCTTGTTATGAGAGAGCAATTTTCTGGAGTTAGTACTGATGATGCTTCTGCCCATCTTAATAATTTTGTTGAACTATGTGAGATGCAAAAATATAAAGATGGAGATGGAGATATTTTTAAACCGAGATTGTTTCCTTTCTCTTTGAGAGGAAGAGCTAAAGAATGGTTGCTATCTTTGCCTATCAATAATATTTATTCCTGTACTAAGTGTAAAGATACTTTAATTGGAAAATATTATCCTCCTGCTAAGATTATATCTTTAAGAAGTAGCATTATGAATTTTAAGCAACTTGATAATGAGCATGTTGCTAAAGCTTGGGAAAGAATGAAATCTTTAGTAAAGAATTGTCCCGCTCATGGACTGACTACTTGGATGATCATCCGAACCTTTTATGCAGGTCTGAATTTTTCTTCAAGAAACCTTATGGATTCAGCTGCTGGAGGAACCTTTATGTCCATGACCTTGGGGGCAGCAACTAAGCTTCTTGATAATATGATGGTAAATTATTCTGTATGGCACACTGAGAGGGCTACACCTGGTAAGAAGGTAAATTATGTTGAAGAAACCTCCTCTTTAAGTGATAGACTTGATGATATTATGTCTATTCTTGTTAATGTCCAAGCTCCTATTGATCTAAACAATGTTCCTTTAGCCTCTTTGGTTGCTCAAGAAGGGCATGTTGATGTGAACTTCATTAAAAATAATAATTTCAACACCAATGCTTATAGGAATAATTTTGGTAGCAACAATTATAAGCCATATCCTCCTAATAATAATAATTCTTATGGTAATTCTCATGGTAACTCTTACAACAGCAACAAAGGTGTACCCTCTGGTCTTGAGAACATGCTTAAGAATTTTATTAGTACACAACTGCTTTCAATAAATTTTTTGAGGAAAAGTTTGGCAAAATTGATGTTCTTGCTTCTAAAGTTGATAGCCTTGCTTCTAAAGGTTATGCCTCATGATGTTAAAGAAAGCAAAACTCTAAATGCTATCAAAATTCGAATTGATGACAATGTTAGAATGTTAGCTGAATTACATGCTAGATGGGAAAGAGAAGATGAAATAGCTAGAAAGAATAATATAGCTAATGTTTGCACCATTACGACCACTAGTAAAACTGAAGCTTCTCATGCTATTAAACCTTCTACAATCAATAATAAAGTGATTGGTGTTTGCAATACTCCCACTTCTGCTTTAAAAATGCAAAATTGTCTGAAACTGCTAAAAATACTCCTGATAAAAGGGATGAAATTTTTAGAAACATGTGAGAAAATGGTCCCATTACCTTTGATAAAAATGATCTTGACTTTGATGATTGCAACATAACTGAAGTGATTAAGTTCCAACGAAAGCTTTCTAGTTGTCCTAATGCTAGTACTATGAACATGGCCTTCACAAAACATATTACAAATGCTCTCATGCAAATTAGAGAGGATGAATTAAGATGTGAAGCCTCTATCCCTAGGAAGCTCGATGATGGTTGGGAACCCATTATTAGAATGAAAGTAAATGATTTTGATTGCAATGCTCTATGTGATCTTGGTGCTAGTATCTCTTTTATGCCTAAGAAAATTTATGATATTCTTGATTTGCCACCTTTGGAGCACGGTTATTTGGATATTCGTCTTATTGATAATGTTAGAAAGAAAACTTTGGGGAGAGTTGATGATGTTCTTATCATGGTTAATAACAATATTGTACCCGTTGATTTTTTTGTCTTGAATATTGAATGCAATGCTTCTTGTCCAATTGTTTTCGGAAGACCTTTTCTTAGAACTGTTGGTGTTGTTATTGATATGAAAGAGGGGAATATTAAATTTCAATTCCCACTCAAGAAAGGTAAGGAACACTTTCCTACGAAGAGAATGAAGTTTCTTTTTTATTCTATTATTCGAATAAACTATGATTTGGATGCTTCTTCACTTGAAAACACGTGAATCCAATTTTCTGGGCCTAGCTAAAACACGTTAAAGAAAAGCACTTCTTGGGAGATAACCCATGGTTTTATTTTTGCTTTGTTTTTATCTATTTTATTTGAGTCAAGGGGTTGTATAATTCTGTAGAAACTCCTTTGTATATTTATTTTCATGTTTTAGTTGTGCCAAGTAAAGTTTCCGACGAGAGTTGGAGTTGGTTTTGGATTTCTGCGCAGGAAACATATTTCTCCTATGCATCGTAAAAAATCGCATAATTCATAGATAGATCAAAATGAACTCAATTTTTTGTGATTATTCCTCAGCTAATTCCGCAACCTTTTTGTTCTTTAATTTTTTCGATCTGAGCAACGTAAGTGCCTCGAAAAAAATCGTCTTTACACACTGTTCTGGTTTTGGCACATTCTGCCATTTTTCTTGCATTTGCTCTTTTACGATGTCAAGTGGATTTCTTTGCTTCATGAACATCATTGGCTGTAGCTAATGTTTAAAAGTATCAATAGCACTTGTGCCCATACAGAACCCATGGATTTTTTATTGTTGCACTAACCCTCTAATGCGAATTACTCTTTGAGTGTGGTGTGAAGGAAATTTTCAATGGTCAAGAGAAGAGGGTGATATAATGTGATCAAGAAGAGTGCAAGGTTAAAGCTTGGGGATGCCCCCGTGGTTCATCCCAGAAAATTCTAAGAAGACTCAAGCATCTAGCTTGGGGATGCCCAAGGCATCCACTTCTTCATCAATAATTTATCAGGTAACTTCTTGTGAAACTATATTTTTATTCGGTCACATCATATGAAGTTTACTTGGAGCGTCTTTTTGTTTTTCTTTTGTTTTCTTTTGTTTTTCTTTCTGAAATAATATAATTGGACCCTAGAATTCCTTGTTTGGGAGACAGACACGCTCCGCTTTTTCGTTTGAGTACTCGTTATGCTCATGTTCTTAGTTTTTCTTCTAGTTGCTGCAAAATTCCTGTTTAGCTCTTGTTTTCATTGCATCTCTTATTCAGAGATGTTATTTTTAGTAGTGTTATGTGAGTACTCTCATGTTTTATTTCTGTATCATTTAGATAGTTTGGGTTAAAACATATTTTGTATGGTGCTTGTTGGGAAAAGAAACTACTGCTTGTAGTAGAACTTATAACGGTGCAAATAGAAGCTTGTACAGACTGTGGCTAGACTTTTTCATGCCATGCTAGATGTTATTTAAAGTCTAAAGCCTAGTGGTTATTTTGTAGCATGACTTGTCTCAAATAGCTGAGAGTGTTTAATGTGAAATTCAATGAATCATGAGTTGTTGTTGTCATATTGAAGCATAAATTTGTGGTGTTCTCCTTTGAATGTTTTATTTGGTTGACTTGGCGCATGCTCACACCATGTTTATGACTACAAACCAGTCACTTGCAACCTCCATGATCATTTAGTTTTTGAACTTGTAGTACCACTTATGCTTTCATTAATGATGTTTTTGTCGCTATGCATGATTATGGCCATTATTGCTCTCTTGATTTGTCGCTCCCAGTCTTTTGCTAGCCTCCACCTGCACTGAGTATGAGCTCTACTCGTGCATCCAACTCTCAAAAATCAATGTTTTCCAAATGTGTCCACCATACCTACCTACATGTGGTATTTAACCGCCACTCCAAAGTAAATTGCCCATGTGTTACCTTTAAAACTTTCAAAATTACTCATCTTTTGTGCTCATGTTTTAGCTCATGAGGCCGTAAATAGAGAATCTTTATCTCACTTGTTGATTGGACTTTCACACCCTGGACTAGTGTATTCATACGCTTATCCAATTGATAGAAGAGCTGGCAGCGGGGTGCTCAGCCCCAAATTAATAAAACAAATTCTCTTTACTATTTTTGCCCCTGATTTATCAGTCAAAGCATAATTGTGTAAACAAAAGAAAAATAGGGATGACCTTCTACCCAGATGCGTCCTTCTATGGGAGCCGCTCTTGTGAAGTCTAGTTGGCTTGTGATGTACTTTATTTTCTGTTTACCATTCGTTGACATAACCATACACCTCTCTAAAAAATGTTTTCAATACCTCTATTTAACAAAATAAAAAGCTCTAGCACACGAGTGATCCTTGCTTCCCTCTGTGAAGGGTCATTCTTTTACTTTTATGCTGAGTCTCCATCTTCTAACTTTATCCACAGTTCAGAGAGCATAGTTGCCTTTCTAATTTTAATGTGCATATGTCCCAGAAACATTATTAATTGATTCATGATGTGTTATGATTTGTTCTCAAATTATTTGTTCTAGTCTCCCTCTTAAGCTTTGAAGGTGTCCTAGCATTTATGTTTTGCCCCACTCTTAAGGACAAGTCAAATATCACTTTGCTATGTTATCTCTATGCTTGAAACAAACGTATAACTTTCAAGTGCATTATTATTCATGATCTTTTATTTGTGTTATTTTTCATGATGCAAAGTGATTGCTATGTTTCATTGTTAAAATTATATCTATCATGCTTGGGTTAAAATTATATCTATCCTAACTTTCAAGGACGAGTAGGAACTAAGCTTGGGGATGTTGATACGTCATAAATGTATCCTTAATTTATGATGTTCCATGTTGTTTTCATGCCATTTGCTACATGTTTTTCTTACACTTTATGTCATTTTTATCGATTTCCTGGGACTAACCTATTGACAAGATGCCACAGAGTGAGTTCCGTTTTTCTGCTATTTTTAGTTTCAGAAAAGTTGTTCTAGAAATATTTGCGGAATTGGAAAATTCGAAGCCAGAAAGTATTAGAATCTTGAAAGTTCCACGGAGTCCCGAAGAGGCCCGGAGGAGGGGCACACCTTAGGGCGTTGCGCCCCCTGGCCGCGCCATGGAGTGGTGTGGGCCCCTCGGGAGCCAACCGCCATCTTCGTTTCGCCTATTTATTCCCCTGATGCCTGAACCCTAAAAATATACCACTTTTCCATGAAAAACACCCGAGGCTGCCGTCATCGTCAACCGGAGATCGGGAGACACTCTGATGGTGAATCCTCAGTTGGGAACAATGATGACCATGATGAGACAGGTTCTATCCGCCCACTTTTTGAAGATCGGCTCGGTGGAGGACTTGAATTGGATATGCAAAGCCTGATGAAAACGGTTCATCATGCAACGGTCTACATGGCTAGACCAGCACGACCTACGGAAACCAGGTATTGTGCGAGTGAAAATTTGATTACAAATACAGTTTCAACTTGAAACCCGGTCTTAGGAGACCCAGGATTTTTAGGTTCTCCACCCGTTGGGCCAGGGGCAGCCCCACCAACAGGACCTAGGCCGGCAAGCTCTGGGCCTGCAGAGCCGGTGATTGATTTAACAGAGCTTGCGCCCTATAACCCAAGGCCTGAACTGATAACAACAATGGACTCGATGAACGAGAACCTAGCTACACCAATTACACCAGAGAATTGGTGCAGCGTAACATGGAGATAGAAAGACTTCGACAGGAATTGACTCGCGCCCGTCAGGAGGTCGAACAGAGGTAACATGCATAAATAAAGCACGGTCGGAAGTCTTGGAGGAAGCTTCACGTTTGGAAAGAGAAGGGATTCATTTGAATTTCAGACAGAGGGAGCTAGCCTCGATACAGAACAGGCGTCACCATACCCGGTTGAATAATGAATTTGGTGTAGGCATGGGACCGACCAATCTTCAAAACTTATTCTCGTCTCCGACTGGGACGTCTGGTGCACCAAACCAGGCTGGGCCGGTTCATCCAATAACCCCGCTAGCCTTCCCTGTCCCGGTTCAGCCGGTGCATTTTCAACCACCTATCCAGTTGCACGATAACCCGAACCCTCCTCCGGTCCATGAGCAGCCCCCGCTAGAGAGGTTTCATACGTCGTAGGGTCATTTCAACAATCCGATGGATAATATTTGGGAGGCTACGAATAGTCTGGCTCGAATTCTGGTCGACCCAAATAATCCCATAGGAATTGAAGCCAGGAGAGTAATTGAGATGTTACAAACGGCTGTGGTTCAGCAGATGAATTATAGCAACCAGGAGAAGATATATTTAACTCTCTACAACAACAGAAACTCATTGCCGAGAAGTCACCATGGAAATTCATCTATTCCGGCTGGCTCTAGCAACGCAAACCGGCAATAGCCTATTCCACCCAGGCAGACTGTATCACATCCACCTGGAGTTATAAATACGGGATAGAGGGTTGCAGAACCAGAAAACAGAAATATGGGTCATGTTCAGGTTCCGGATCAGAATCCAGCCTTGAACCCAACTCCGACCGGGTCTCGCAGGATTGGAATTCAATGACTTAAGCCTGCAATTAGGAACGAAAGAATACCAACTGATTTTAAAGGACCTCGCAGAGTCGTAAATTATACCCCAGACATGGAACCTACAGATTAGATAGAAGGGTATGAGATGGCGACGGAGATATTGGAAGAAAGTGATGCAGTGTGCGCACGATACCTAAGTGTGATGTTAGAAGGACCTGCAAAGTCCCGGTTAAAAAACTTGCCCGCAAATTCGATCAACAGTTGGCAAGAGCTAAAAGATCAGTTCATAAAAAAAAATTAAGGAACATGCAAACGTCCAATGACTATTACAGATTTGGAAAAATGTGTTCAGAAGGAAGGGGAGTCTTCCCAACATTGGTCACGGCGCGTTGCGGAAATTATTCATTCGTTCGTCGGACTCACAGCCCAGCAAGCAGTCATAGCCCTAGAGAGAAATTGTAGATTTGACCCATTGAAACTTAAGCTGGGACGTATCAAGCGGTACGTGAGCGATATGAGTGAGTTGATGGATGCTATTTCCAAGTATGCAGAATCTGACAAAACAAAGTATGCGGATTCAGATGATGAGAAGTCCACAAAAGGGAACAAAACTGGGACCAAGGGTAGCCAGAACCCGAATAAGAGTAACGGAAATTCCGAGAACCAGAATAATAACAAGCGCAAGAACGGGGAAGGAACCTCAGATTTGGTGGCAAATACAAATACAGGTTATAGGAACCAACATCAGGGTAATAATTTCAGAGGAAATCAAAAAAAAATTACCAAACAGTTTTGCGCAGGCACAACCGACTTTAAAGGGACCATGCCCTCGTCACAGAAAAAATGGAAAGGTAGCAAATCATTCTTGGGAAAACTGGTTCATAATGCAGCGTTTCAGACCTAGTAGAAACAATAACTATGGACCAGGAAAGAGTGGAGGTGGCAACCTAGGTAACATGGGAGGTGCTCATCCGGGAACCGACAATTCCGGTCCTGGAAATCATAATTGTGGTCATCATGGTCAGGGTAACCAAGGAACTAACCCGGGTGGCAGTGACCAAGGAGGAAATTTTGGCTTTCAAACCAATCACGTATTTACCACTAGTTCATGCAGGAGAGAGAGAAAGGTGCAGAAGCGCACGGTCAATGCAGTAGCTCCTACTGTTCCTAGGTGGTTGAATTGGTCAGAGCAACCCATAACCTGGAGTCGAGCAGACCATCCTCCACGTGGTGAAACCTAGGAAGCGTGGCTTTGGTTGTGGCTCCACAAGTCGGAGGATATAAGTTAGAAAAGGTGTTGATGGATGGAGGAAGCAACATAAATATAGTTTATTATGATACCTTCAAAAGGATGAACCTGCAAGAAAAACAGTTTCAGCCATCATCAACCGTATTTCATGGAATTGTACCTAGTAAGTCCGCGTAGCCTATTGGAAAAATATATCATGAAGTTGCTTTCGGAGTATTTGAAAAATTACAGGACAGAGATGTTGGCATTCGAAGTTGTCAAGTTCAAAAGCCCTATTTGGGAGGCTGGCTTATGCCAAGTTTATGGCAAGACCCTACTATGTGTATCTTAAATTGAAGATGCCATGTCCTCATGGAAATATTACTGTCAATGGAGATAGAGACATAGCTATGGAGTGTGAGAAAGGTGATGCAACTTACGCAGAATCAGCTTGTGCATATGAGGAGTTGAAGTTATATAAATTACAAGTCGACCCAGAGGATATGACCTCGCTCAAGAAGCCATCAGCTGAGTCCAAATTAAAGTTTAAGTTCGCTCAAGATACTAAGTTGGTGGATTTCACCCCCGGTGACTCATCTAAGCAGTTCAGCGTGGGGGCTCATATGACTGACAAATAGGAAAGCGCGCTCATCAAGTTCCTCCGTCAGAATTGGGACATCTTTGCGTGGATACCTTTTGTCATGACAGGTGTTCCCAGGGAACTTGCTGAGCACGGTCTGAATGTGGACCCTAACCGGAAACCAATTCGTCAGTTCCTCCGTCATTTCAATGACGAGAGAAGAAAAGCAATTGGAGAAGAAATAGCCAGACTTCTGGAAGCTGGTTTTATAGTGGAAGTATTACATCCAAAGTGGTTAGCCAATCCAGTTCTCGTCCTAAAGAAAAACGGGACCTGGAGAATGTGCATAAACTACACAGATCTGAACAAAACATGTCCTAAGGATCCATTCGCCTTACCCCGCATTGATCAGATTATAGACTCTACGGCTGGTTGTGAACTGCTATGTTTCCGGGACGATTACTCAGGTTATCATCAGATCAAAATGAAAGAAGAGGATCAAGACAAGACCTCATTCATCACACCCTTTGGAGCATTTTGTTATACGGCAATGCCTTTCGGATTAAAAAAATGCAAGAGCAACTTATCAAAGGTGCATCCAGAATTGTTTGGAAAAACAGATTGGGCGAAACGTGCACGCTTATGTGGATGACATAGTTGTCAAGTCTCAAAAAGGTGACACCCTGATCCCAGACCTGGAGGAAGCATTTGCCAGTTTACGCAGATATCAGATGAAGCTAAACCCAACAAAATGTGTTTTTCGAGTACCAGCTGGGAAGGGTTTCATTGTTTCAGAGAGAGGAATTGAAGCAAACCCAAAAAAAATCAAGCTATACATAACCTAAAAAAACGGTTTGCCTGAAGGATGTTCAGAAATTGACAGGTTGTGTTGCTGCCCTGAGCCGGTTTATAAGTAGACTCGGTGAAAAAGTCATACCTTTATACCGGATCTTGAAGAAAACTGACAATTTAGTATGGAATCAAGAGGCTGATGATGCATTGGAAGCCTTGAAAAAGCAACTTTCCAACGCACATATACTAGTGCAGTCGTGGTCGTGGAACGTAAGCTGGAAGGAAAGGAGGGTCTCGTACATCGGCCAGTTTACTATGTGAGCGAGGTCTTGACATAGTCAAAACAGCAATACCCACACTGGCAAAATTTGGTCTTTGGGGTGTTCATGGCTAGTGATAAATTGAAACATTACTTTCAAGAACATCCCATCACAGTGGTCAGTTCAACACCTTTGTGTGATATTATTAAAAATAGGGAAGCAACCGGGGGTTGCAAAGTGGGCTATTGAGATGGGGCCATATCACATCAAATATGAGCCAAGAACTGCAATCAAGTCTCAAGCCCTCATCGAGTTTATAAATAACTGGACACAGTTACAAGTCCCACCAGATAAGCCAGACACTAAATACTGGACCATGCATTTTGATGGGTCACGACAACTGGAAGGGTCAACAGCTGGCGTGTTCTTGACATCTCCAAGAGGTGATAAATTTTGATATGTCCTCCAAATTTCGTTTAAATGCACTAATAATGCAGAGTATGAGGCTTTACTTCATTGGCTTCGAATTGCAAAGGAAATGAGTATAACCCGGATTCGATGTTTGGTAGATTCAGACCTTGTTTCTCAACAAGTTACAGGAACCTGGGATTCTAAAGACCCAGTTATGGCATCTTATAGACGAGCAGTTACCCAGCTAGCAGGACATTTTCAGGGGTATCAAGTTGATCATATTGATCAACGTCTCAATGAAGCAGCTGATGCACTGTCTCGTCTAGGTTCTAAAAAAACAGGTTCCACCCAACGTCTTTCTGGATGAAATTCATAGCCCGTAGGTCAAGATTCCCACAGAAGAAGACCTAGCAAATCCGGATCCTGAATCAGAACTGGTAGCTGCTCTACATGCAGTTCCAGAGTGAACTGAACCGTATTTGGCTTATCTCACGAGGGGTGAGTTCCCGCAGGAAGAGGTTATCGCTCTCCAGGTTATGAGACGATCGAAGTCATATACAATCATCAATGGTGAGCTACATAAGCGAACTGCAACTGGAATTTTTCAGCGATGCGTCTCTCCGGAAGAAGGGTGTCAGATTTTGTACGAAATCCACTCAGGAGATTGTGGTCATCACGCAAGTTCCAGGTCTTTGGTCAATAAAGCTTTCAGACATGGATTTTTCTGGCTTACTGCAAATGCTGATGCAGAGCGAATAGTATGAACATGTGAAGGGTGTCCGAGGTACGCAAGGCAGGATCATACCAACTCAGGATTTACGCACGATCCCCATAACCTGGCCATTCGCAATCTGGGGGCTAGACATGGTGGGACCTTTCAAAAAGTTGCCTGACAAAAAGACTCATTTATTGGTAGCAGTTGACAAATTTACAAAGTGGGTGGAAGCAGAACAAATCAATAAGTGTGACGCGGTTACAACAGTCAAGTTTCTGAAAAAACTAATTTTCAGATTTGGTTACCACACAACATTATAAATAACAATGGGACAAATTTGTGAGAGGGAGCAATGCAAAAATTCTGTGAACAGAATCATATAAGACTTTACCTTGCTTCAGTGGCACATCCACGGTCCAATGTCCAAGCAGAGCGAGCTAACCAAGAGCTGCTAAAAGGCATCAAACCTAGGCTTCAAGTCCCATTGGAAAGAACTGCAGGTTGTTGGGTTGAAGAATTACTTGCTGTCTTGTGGAGTATAAGAACTCCCCCAAATAGGTGAATAAGTTATACACTGTTTTTTCTGGTTTACGGAGCTGAGGCAGTTTTAGCAAGTGATATTTGTCATGATTCACCAAATGTAGCTGCTTATGTGGAAACCCAAAATGAGATAGCTCGTCAAGACTCGCTCGATGCTTTAGAAGAAGCACGCGAAATCGCAGCATCCAGGTCAGCCATATAGCAGCAGGACTTGCGTTGCTATCATAGCCGCAGGGTTAAAACTCGAAGTTTTCAGGAAGGGGACTTAATGTTACGCCTGGTCCAGTAAAAGGATGGGATGCACAAGTTAAGCCCACCATGGAATGGACCATTTGTGGTTAGCCAAAAACTACACAACGGGTCATATTACCTCATTGACATGTGTGATGCTGATAAATCACGGACATCTGAGGAAGAAACTGGAAGGCCTTGGAACATAGCCCAATTGAGACCATATTACACATAGGATTATTGTAATCACTATGTTATCAATGAAATAAAAAACGACAGACCTGGAAAACCTCGGTTATTGGAGTTTGTTCTAGAAATTTATCATTGTCACAGAATTTTTTTTCTTATATGATTACTTGGGGGCTGATGCTAGAGCACAGTTTATATCTCAAGAATCTGGCATAGGCCAAATTATATTGGTTATACTTGCCTGCCAGTCAGTGGTTACACGCAATTTTTATGACCTAGATGTTTAACCTGGGCGAGTCAATCATGTTATAACCTGGCAAAACCAAGTTATTATGACCCTGAACTCGCCAGAGTTGGAAACACTAGAATAAGTCATGCGATAAACCGGCTGAGCTAGATAGCAAAGATAAACCAAAAAAAGGCAGAAGAAAATTCTGTTTCCCAAACAAAGAGGTTGCAAATTTTCGAATAAAGATTACTCGGAAATATTTGCATAAACTAGCAAGAAACCCGAGTTATTACACGCCGAAAGTATCATTAGTGCACATGTGCACTTTCAAAAAATAGAGCTAGAAATAAAGCAGTTTATCTAGCCTATTACAAACACATCAGGGTTGAATTATTGTCAAACTGACTAAGTGTTTATTACACAACAAATTTTCCTTTCTGTTGTGCAAAATCAAAACCGGCTCCATAATCTAGGTCTTGTGCTTCCGGGCTCTTCATCATCACCTTGGATATTTTCAGCTTCTTCAAATTCAGCTCCGGAGACGTGTTTTCACTCCAGCTGAGCCAAAGCGTCATTGCTGTCATACGGTTCATACAAGGGACGGGGTGGAGCAGAAACCAAAGGAGTGGTAGACTGTGGCGCACGAGAGGATAAAGCTACAGAAAAATGACTCTTCTGCGGAACCTGACAAACAACAGTTATAACATGAGGACTGAAAGACGGCTTGCGAGCACCTGAGGAAAGATAACCAGAACAAAGTTCTTTCAGCTTTAGTTTCTCGGCAATGGAGAAAGCTTGCAACCGGCAATCTTTCTCGATCTTGGCAAAGTATTTCCTCTCTTACTTAGTCCTATCAGCTCGGTACTCAGGAAAACCTCTATCCAGGAGATTTGGATTCAGTTCCGGGTGATACGCCTTGGCCAGGGACATGACTTTGATCGCTCCATGACGACAGGCTGAGATCTTGTGCTCTTCTATCCATTGTGGCACATGCGTTAGTTCCACAATCATATCATGCAGTTTCCTAGGGGCATTATCCCAGTTTCTGACGGTTTTGATGCATTCACCTCCCCCAACATATAATTGTTGGATCAAGGTGAATAGAGCTTTCAATTTCAGGTCTAGAAGCTGGAGGTTATTCCCGTGCAGTCTACCTGAAAATCACAAGAGTACATTGCTCAGAAACCAGATTATTATGAGGAGACATAGAGACAATGAACCGGAAGAAAAGCATAGATCCGTTGCACAAGGAGCAAACTTACCAAAAACACTGCAAGTGACATCACCTAGCAGATTCTTAACCTTAGCAAAATTGCTTCTGGTTTCCTCCAGCTCGTTCTCAGCACTTTCTTCCCTCTCAATAAGAGTTTTCTCTCGGTTCTCAAAATCTTGTTGAAGAACAGACAAGGTTTTTGCAGCCCCCCAACCTGTTTCTCTAGCTCATGCTGCAGGTTTCTCGCCTCTTCAGTTTTTTGGGCCTCTTGTGCTAACAGGTTCTTCAAGTTTGAAATCTCCGTCTGAGAGGAAGATTTGAGACTCTGCAAAATTGGTAACCATAGAAAAATACAGGTTATAGACAGTTCAAGTTATCAAGTCACCATAAGCTGAGAAAATTCCGGGTTCCACGGGAACACAACCCGGGCGTTGGGGGATATGATGATTTTTAGCCTACTCAAGCGATGGAATATTCGTTAAGTCCCGAGTAGCTACAGGATCGCAACCCGACACTTGGGGGCTACACTATTTCAGTTTTGAGAAAGTTTTAGCTAAATACGACTAAATCCCGAGTAGCTGCAGGCTAGCAAACCCGGCACTTGGGGGCTACCGCATTTTAGTTTAAATGAATTTACTGGTGCAAAGTCAAGACAAGTCCCGGTTCACAATTAATTTATAAACCAGCACTTGGGGGCTACGGTTCAAATTCAAAGCTATACCAAGGAAATCTTAAAGTTTATTTTAAAAATATAAACCGGAAGATTGAGGGCTACAGGTTATGTCTATCAAGGTTACCTCTTATCTTTTCTTCAGAAAATCGATGATTCCATCTGCACGACGCCGGTTTTTCGAAAGCTCTTGAACCAGAACGTCAAAATTCTGGCCTTCAATATTCAGTTTGGAAGGAGCTGTTTTTTCCTCTGGAGCTGGTTTCAAATCCTTTGTAACCTTGGATAGCACAGTTGAGGTCCCAACAGTTTTTACAGTCGGAAAGCCGGTAATCTCCACGTCCGGATCTGAGACATTCATGTCTTCAACCGGAGGATCATTATCCGGCTTATTATCAGCCGGATTCACCTCTTGGTCAGTGGCTTGTAATGTCCCAGCGTTTAGGAACTCACGGGGGGTAGAATATTAATTTGTGCATCTGCATGCATGTGTTTGCAAAACTTGAATAAATTTTTCGCAAAGTTAAAACCCCGGAGTGAATAAGGTTCCTCCCAGTAACTGATGCTTTGATAGAAGTTGTTACTGGTACTTGGTGGAATTTCGACATGACCTCCGGGTTATATTTGAATTTGAGATACAAGAGTTTGAATTATTTGAATATAGGAAAATTTGAATTTGAGTTTGAATTGTAATTGAATTTGAAATCAAATTTAATAAGACAAGATTATATCTTAAGCATAAATAATCAGACCCACAATTGATATAGCAAATATGGAAATATTCATAAATAATAACAAGTACTAATATAGAAAAACAATTACACTTTATTGATAATACAAAAGATACAATGTTTTTTACAATGGGGACCAAAATATAGATAAATTACAATAGTTATACAAATGAGATATTACAAGGAACTAAACCTAGAACTAAACCTATCTACTCCATTGCATCCAAATTCTTCAACACCTGCAAAACAAAAACACTAAGCCAAAACAGATTGGTTAGGGGGGGTTAGTACCCTCAGGTGATCAGTGTAGTGCACTGATTAAATCATCACAGGGCTTAAGACAAATAGCCTTCCGTACTATCTTTTGGACACAACTTGTTCAAGCCGGTGTAATCTATACACATTCTAAGAGCAGTAGTGTCTTTCTTCGGTACTAATACCGGGTTTGCAGACCAATCAGTGTGGATTACTTCCTGAAAGAAATCTGCTGCTAAAAGCCGGATAATTTCCTTGCTAATAGCCTTCCGTCTTCTTCCGTCGAATCGACGGAGACCTTGTTTGACGGGTTTGGAGCCTGGAATCACCTTGAGTTGATGCTCAGCAAGTTCCCTGGGTACGCCTGGCATGTCAGCTGGACACCAGGCGAAAATATCCTAGTTCTCACGGAGGAACTTGATAAGCTCGCCTTCCTATTTGTCGGTCATCCCAGTTCCCACTACGACAAATTTTGTCGGATCTTTGGGATCTAGGATTACCTGCCTTATATTCTCGGATGCCTTGAAGCTATCTGCTGGCTTCTGAGTTTCTTTTCCTGCCGGCATTTCTGTCGGCGATACCTTCTTAGCCAGCTCCTTCAGCTCTTCCTTTGCTATGATTTTCTCAGCACAAAGGGCGTTTTCTTTTTCCAGCTTGTTTGCCAGCTTGAAGTCTCCAGTTATGGTGATTACCCCTCCTTTCGGCCCTGGCATCTTCAGTTTGTTATAGATATAACATGGTCTTGCCATAAATTTGGCGAAAGCTGGACGTCCGAGTATCACGTGATACACGCTTTCGAACAGCACCACCTCGAAGGATACATTTTCCTGACGGAAGTGATCTTTTTCTCCGAAAGTGACATCTAGGGAAATTTCTCCTAGGGGTCGTGCTTGCCTGCCGGGGACAATGCCATGGAAGCATATGTTGCTGTGATTGAGCTGGGTCTCGGAGATTTTCAGATGTCTCAGCGTATCCAGGTACATTATGTTGATGATGGATCCTCCGTCCATCAGCACTCTTCTTAGCCTAGTGTTCTGGACAATAGGGCTTACAATAAGAGCTTGTGTGCCGGGTTCAGGGATATTTCCGGGATGATCAGACTGATCCCAGGTTATTGGTGTGTTCGAATATTTCAAGAATTTCGGGGTTGCCGGAACAACCGCATTTATTTCTCGAAGTGTTCTTTTGGCCACCTTTGCTGATGGAGTTGCTAGGAAAGTTAGGGCGCATTCTCCATCAACTCTCGGAAACTTGGGTTCGCCTTTCCGCTGTTGTTCCTGGATTTTTTCGTCAGTGTCCGATTCACTGTCTTCTTTCTCAGCTTCTGGCTTTTGTTTAGAGAATTTCCTTTTGGAACTCTTCCCCTTGTTTCCGGATCCTGCACTGCCTTTCATGTGTTTATTCAGCCGGCATTGTGCGTTCGTATGGGTGGGTTTCCCAAATTGCGAATGGTGGACGCAGGGTTCCGACTTAATCTTCTCCCACTCTTCTTTAGTGTAGTTGATTGGTTCTGAACTGCGTCCTTTCCATCTGCTCCCTTTTTACTTCCAAAGGCTATGTTAGCTTCTTTGGGTTTTGGTGTTGCATCTGAAGTTCCTTTTTTCTCAGAGCGAGGATTTTTCTTGGCCAGTATCAGTGTGTCGATATTGCCACCTCTTGCTCTGATATCGTCTTCAGCTGCAGCATGCTCATTGGCGGTTGTAAGCATAGATCCGAGATCTTTGTGCTGTTTGGAACCAACCATGAACGGTACTAATCCGGGTTTTAGGCCATTGACGAAAGCATGCACTTCTTGTACGTCAGTTACTCCAGAACAACTATTCTTCATTGCAGTCCATCTAGAGATGAAATCCACATATGGTTCATCCTCGAATTGGGTGCAACGGTTCAGCTGGTTGATGTTGTTCGGGCATTTGTAAGTTCCCCGGAAATGCTCAGTGAATGCTCGAGCCATATCATCCCAACTATCGACGGTTCTTGACGGCAATCCATTGATCCAATCTCTGGCTCCATCCAGTAACATTAGGGGAAGAAACTTTACAGCTTCTAGGTCTGTCCCATTGTTAATCTGGACGGCTGTATGATAGTCTGAGAGCCAGGTATCCGGGTTTGTACTGCCGGTATATTTCTGGTACGTTGGACCGACCTTGGCGAAGCCAGAATGCAGGGTTGTCCTTCGGATCCTATCAGTGAAGCACTTAGGTCCAAAGTATAGATCATCCTTTTCCGCTCTATCCATGTGTGCGGAATACCTGCCGGCTGAATGGACAGAAGGGGATCTACTCCTTTCTTTTCCATTGTTGCGCGGACGCGCTTTTCCGGGATCATTTCTATTTCTTTCAAGATCACGCCCTTTTGGATGAGGCAGAGTTCTACTCCTATGCCTTTCTTTATCCTTAGGGGGTGTCCGAGAACTCTCACGTCTGTGAGGTATATCATGTCTTCCGGCTTTTTCCGCAGGGTGTCTCGGAGGTGGCATTGCTTTGCCATCTTTCCGGTATTTTTCTTCCCGATCATGGGGTTTGCCTGCACCTTTCGGTAGATGAGATCCGGTTCTAGACGCTTCATCCCTATTGTCGGGATTTTTCTTATCTTTTCTCGGATCCGCTTTCTTATCCTTTGAATTGCCGGAATCTCTAGGTTCTTCCGGTCCAGGTGCTCCAGCGGCGCAAGTAGCTGTTTTGCATAGGGCGGAGTTATCGTGCAACTTCCCTGATCGCTCTTGGGCTCGCTGTTGTTCCAATGCTTTTCCTAGGAAAGCATACACCCCTTGGAGTTTTTCACCATTGGAGTACAAGTCATTGTTGAGGATGGCAAACGCTGCTTCCGCATTTTCTGCTACGGTTTTGTATATTGGTTCACCTCTGGCATCTTTGCCGTTTACCTGCATTTGCCAAGATGGGTTGTGAAACCTTTCTTTTGGCGGCACTTACGGTCTTACGATTCCGGGTAACCTTGTAGGTTTAATGCCAGATCTA
>JAPCYS010000493.1:0-18425 GCA_028641055.1 Alopecurus myosuroides | reverse complement strand
CAATGTAATGTGTAATGGTGGTTGAGGAAACCCTTTTAGGACCAGATTGTATGGGTTGGAACAAATGCTGGTGAACTAACACTAGCTTGTGCTGTTTCAGGTGTTCCGCCTTTCTGGAACTGGCTCAGTTGGTGCTACTATTTGTATCTACATTGAGCAGTATGAGAAGGATTCTTCCAAAACTGGGAGGGAGTCTTCGGACGCTCTTTCCCCACTTGTAAGATTAAATCACGCCTATGCCCCCTCATGCTTTGAACAAACTGTCACACATTTTTGCAAGGTTTGCAATTCTTATTCTTCTCTATCCAGGTTGATGTGGCCCGGAAGCTGTCAAAGATTCAGGAGTACACCGGCCGATCTGCCCCCACTGTGATCACATAATTATTTTGACATAGATAAGTGTCGAGGCTAAGCTCCGTTCTGGTCTCCTGTCCGATAGTTTTTTTTACACCTATGTTCCAGACCGTTCCCGTTTTGTTACCTATACTGCATACTCGGCTGCTGGCACAGTATGCGGCCGTAATCTTGTCACAGTGATGTAATCGAGAGTGAATTCCTTCAATCGATATATTGACGTGTGTTTTTTTTGGTCTGAGTATTCGTGTATCTGTCTTGTCTTACACATTTTTTTTGTCTGTGTGTTGGAGCACTCGTGCTGCACTCCGTATCTTTAACATCACTGTTTATTGCGGTCGAGTTTTGTCTTCCGTGTACCAGTCTTGTGTTCATCGATTTGAGTTTGCCCAGGAGGGGATCTCCTCCGGTTTATATCATAGGATTTTAGACTAGTCACAATGGGGAGTATCATATACTAGTATCATGTATATGATACTAGTCTATATTACCACCTCCATAATGCATGATAACATATTTGTGGTATCATATACTAGTATATTTATTAGGCTATAGACTCATCTTGTCTTGGAACACGTTATGTTACGGTATCTACCTATGATACCACTAGCACCTCTCTACTCATTAAATGGGTGCCACATCATCTTTTTTGCCTATGTGGCACTTATGATACCACCTATGTTACTCCCATTGTGGCTAGTCTTAATCAAAATGCTAACTAAACCAACGGCAAGTGCCATCCAATCCATTGGTTGTACATTCTGAACTTTTGGTTCGTTAGCCTTAAAGTGTATTCTTGTGTTCAACGCTCTGTCTTCTGTCATATTTATGTCACCGGTTAATCAACAACAAACTGATCAGTTCTACTGTCTCCGTCGCAGCCAGTGCCTGGCTGAGCTCAACGGCGCAACGGTTGCCTTGCTGCCTAAGAAGGACGAGCCGGAAGAAATGGCGCACTTCCGCCCGATCAGCCTGATCCACTCCGTGGGGAAATTGATCTCCAAGGTCCTCGCGACTCGGCTGTCTGCCCAGATGGATAGGCTCGTCTCGCCAGCGCAGACGGCCTTCCTCAAATCGCGCAGCATCCAGGATAGTTTCCTGTACGTCCGGAACGCAGTCCGCAGCCTGCACCGTAAGAGGAAACCGGCGATCCTTGTGAAGCTGGACATTGCCCGCGCCTTCGACTCAGTGTCCTGGGAGTACCTGCTCGAACTCCTTCAGGCGATGGGCTTCAGCTCGCGGTGGAGAGAGTGGATAGCATCGCTGCTGTCCTCTTCCACCTCCTCCGTCGTGCTCAATGGCGACCGTGGCAACCCAATTCCGCACCGGCGAGGGCTACGCCAGGGGGACCCGCTGTCCCCCTTCCTCTTCATCCTAGCCATCGACCCTTTGCAGCTGATCCTGCAGGCAGCCGTCGAGGACGGATCACTGCACCCCCTCCCGCTTCGCGAGCTCGGTCTGAGGCTTAGCCTGTACGCGGACGACGCAGTGCTCTTCGTCAACCCGTCCAGGCAAGAGGTTGTCGCCATCATGCAGATCGTCTCCTCGTTCGACGATGCTACCGGCCTCCACATCAACCCGGCAAAGTCGTCAGCTGTTCCGATCCGTTGCCAGGAGCTGGACCTGGACGTGGTGCTGGATACCTTCGGGGGGACGCGGGAATCCCTCCCAATTTCCTACCTAGGGCTGCCGCTCACGGTCTCGCGCATCCGCCACGTACATCTCCAGTTCATCATCGACCGTATCCGTTCCAGGTTGGCCGCCTGGAAAGGGAGACTGCTCTCCGCCGCCGGAAGGCGTGCCCTCGTTCGCTCCGTCCTCAGCGCGATGCCGACTTACGCCCTCACATCACTGCGAGCCCCTCAATCTTTTTTCAAGGAAATCACCAAGGTGCAAAGGCGTTTCCTATGGGCGCACGACCAGGAGCTGTCCGGGGGAAGCTGCAAGGTGGCATGGTCCATGATCACCCGGCCTGTCAACCGCGGAGGCCTCGGTATTCACGACCTTGCCAAATTCAGCACGGCGCTGCGCCTCCGCTGGCTCTGGTTCAGCTGGACTAGGAGGGAGAGGCCATGGATCGGCTCTGAGCTTCCTTGCGACAGGCACGACCGTGACCTCTTCGCTGCCGCCACGACGGTCACTGTGGGAGACGGCATGCTGGCTTCGTTCTGGGACTCGCCTTGGCTCTCCCAGGTCCCTCTTCGCATAGCATGGCCAAGGCTGTTCGCCCACTCGCGGAGGAAGTCCAGGTGCGTCCGCGACGCGCTGATAGACGACAAATGGATTCTCGACCTGAGCCACCATCTCTCTTTCGACATTCTCTCGGACTTGTTCTCCTGCGACGAGAGCTCTCGAGTGCTGGCACTCAGCTTCAGCCCGACGTACAGGACACGATCGCCTGGAAGTTCTCGGCCTCGGGTGTCTACTCTACGGCTTCGGCATATCGCATGCAGTTCGAAGGGATGACGGCGTCGCCACTCAAGGAGCTGGTATGGACGCCATGGGCTACGCCGCGCTGCAAATTCTTCGCGTGGCTAATGCTCCAGGACAGGATTTGGTGCGCTGATCGCCTGCAGCGGAGAGGCTGGCCGAACGATTACTTCTGCCCACTCTGCAGGCGGAACCTGGAGACCTCACTGCATCTCTTCTGCCACTGCCCCTACGCGGTGACGATCTGGACGACGGTGTCGTCCTGGAACGGATGCACTGGCCTCCTCCCGCCTGCACCTGAAGCAGGCACCGTCATCAGGCACTGGGAAGGCGCACTCTCAAGATCAGCTGCGAAGGATCGACGGGGGGGTGGCATCCATCCAGCTCCTTGTCTCGTGGGAGATTTGGAAGGAACGCAACCGGCGAACCTTCAATCAGAAACTTCTTCCTGTTCAGGCCATCGTCAAGTGCATCATCGAGGCCATTGGGTCCTGGCGCCTGGCAGGTGCTAAATGTTTAGCTGCTCCTTTCGGAGATCAGCCGCAAGGGATCGGCTAGCTAGCTAGTTGCCCAGCTCTTTCTTTTCCTGTTTTGTTTCCTTCTGATCTCCCTGATGATTGTTGAACTTATTCCCTCCTCTTAACACGAAAAGCCAGCTATATGCTGGATCTTTCAAAAAAACAACAACAAACTGATCGAGCAGAGTATTGCCATTCCGACGGATGTTACAGACAAGACAAACCACAAGTCCGGGACGAGGAATGTACTGCCAGTAACGATGCTGAGGTACCGGATTGCATCTTGTTATTGATTTGTTATTCGAAGTCTCTGACCCTGGCGGCCACATTTGCAGCACAGAAGGCGGAACCCATCAAGATTTTCATTCTACTTGCTGCCATTGGAGAGACTGGCGTTCCAGAGGATGGTGGTCTCCGCGATCATGGAGGTGACGATGTAGGGATCCATGTTGGACGCCGGCCTCCGGTCCTCGAAGTAACCTGAATGAAAAAGCAAAAATTCAATCAACACACGACGCTCATCCGTTTCATCATCACCGGCAGATCAATCTGCGTCCCACCTTTGCCTTCCTTCTCGGTGTCGCGGCCGACCCACACCGACGCTCCCCGGTCCGCGACGCCCTGCAACGGAAACAAGGCATGCAGCTGGAAGTAAGCAAGAGGAGAGAGCACTGCGCGACTCTGAATGTCTGAACACGACGCTATTGATCTTACCCATACAAACTTGTTGATGTCGGCGGTCTCGTGGCGGCCCGTGAGGCGGCGCTCGTTGCCTTCGCCGTAGGCCGCGATGTGCTCCATGTGCCGCGCGCCCAGCTTCTTGATCGCCTTCTTGATCAACTCGTACCCGCCCTCGCTCCTCATCGACTTGGTGCTGGATGAACCGAAAACCACGTCAGCGGCATGTTGTCAGAACACAAGGAGTCCTAGACGAGGATGCACTTGCTCACAAGCTCTCTCTCTCTTTTTTTTACCTGTAGTTAGTGTGAGCACCAGCGCCGTTCCATTCTCCCTACAGTTTACACACATTCATAACTGGTTAGTACTGCAGGTTATGTCCCCAGCTGAAAATTTTGGGGAAGGAAGGAGAAATGCTCACGGGGATTGGTTTGGGGTCGAAGGAGACGACTACACCAGCAGTCAGTGATCCTCTGTTAGGCACATAGTTCAGTAAACGAATGAGAATCTTAACAGAAAAAAATAAGAGTTTCAATTCAATTAACAAGATGCAGCAGCTCTTACCTCCAGAATGTAGCGAGCCGCCCAGAGCTGGTCGCCGGCCGATATGCCAACGGAAGGGCCGACTTGGAACTCCCACTGTTCAGAGTTCAGACAGCGTTCAGTCCAATGAAAGAAAGGGACATCGAAGTAGTAACAGTTAAGGTTCATGTGAAGGTGGGTAATCTATGCCTGAAATTACCTGTCCTGGCATGACCTCTGCGTTGATGCCGCCGATGCTGATGCCGGCGTAGAGACAGGCCTTGTAGTGCGCGTTGACGATGTCACGCCCGTAGGATTTCTCCGCACCCGCGGCGCAGTAGTAAGGCCCCTGTCACACCATTTCATCGTTCATAGGTTTGCTAAAGCTCGAATAGCAAAGCATGGTTTACTCTGTCAGATCATCATTTTTGAACTGGTTATCAGCAGGTGCTGAGCTAAAATCTACAAGCATCTTCAGCAAAGTTTACTGCCTTTGCTTAGGGGGTGGATCTTGGTTAAGATTGCTGCGATTTGCGACATGTCTAGGTAATTACCTGTGGACCAGGGTAACCCCCTAGTGGCCAGCCAATAGGCCAGTTGGTGTCCTTCTGAAGAAGGGTGTACTCCTGCTCAATCCCATACCTTAACAAGATACGAGAAGCAGCACAGGATTTTAGTTGCAAAAACAAAAGTTGATTGGTTCTGGACTTCTGGTGTGGATTTCCTGAGATACTGAGTACTGACCATGGTTCTTCAGCCTTCACGTCAGGATGGCTGAATATCCTTTCTGCGGTGTACCGCTTGTTGGTCGGGATCGGCTCTCCGGTAGGTGTGTAGCAGTCACAGATAACCTATACATACAGGGTTCAAAATTAGGTGCGGACCTGGTATGTGCATGAACAGATTGCAAAAAATCTTTCTAAATATATAAAAAAAAAATAGAAAGATCCATGCCATAGTCTTTGCGTGTCAGGAATCAAAGATAGGATAATCTTGGTCTTACCAGGATGTTGTTCCCCTTCCTGAATGGGTCCCTGAAGATGGCCTGAGGACTTGACAGAAGCAAGATGTGAAGACAGATTAGTTCCACCTCAAGGCACGCAAAGCAAGGATGGACTGAACTAAGAGTGTGATGAAGAGCATACTAGAGGATGACTTCGCTGTCGTCACCCGTGGCCTGGCCGGTGCTGGAGCCGTCGAAATTCCACTTTGGAAGCTTGCTTGGGTCGTCGACGGGTCCGGGCAACGTCTGATCGTTAAAGGCATTTCACAGCTCAAGCATTAGTAAGAAAAATGAGCTCCTCCTCCCGGAACAAGAAACCAAGAGAGTAACGATGTTAGCCAGCATGAGAAAATAAGAGAGGTAAGGATCTATGGAGTTATCGGGCAGGGTGGGAAGTGGGGCCGTACTCTGGCTTTGCTCCTCACATCCATCCCGGTGCCGCCGACCCTGGATTACGCAAGGTGCAAATGGAGGCAAGATTAGTAAGGCCTGGAAGTAGCATGCTAACTGGCACTAGAACAGAAGATGTCCTTGATTAACGATGGAAGCAGAACATCGTTTACTCGTCTGAGAAGAAAAGAAAACCCACAAGATGGTGAACTGGAAACATCCGATTTTTCTTCAGAACTGGAAACAGTTCTTAAGAAGGTGGAGGAAGTAGAGGAGCAATCTTTACCAGATGTACTCGGCGATGATCTTCCCGGTGCAGTCGGACAGGTCGAGGTTGAGAAGATCGTTGAGCAGAGACATGGTGGCGCTCAACTGGTGCTGATCTTCTTCTTCTTCTTCTCCTGAAGGAGGAGGCAGGGTGTTCTAGTGGCAGCCTAGCTATCTCTCTTGGAAATGCAGAGCGAGTGTGTGACTTTACTGATTTCTGTGTCGAGGTAGGGGGTTGGCTATGGCTATGGCTATAAGTAGTGACGAGGCCTGAAAGGTTGGTGGCCTTTGCCGGTGCTGCTGACTCACTCCGGGCTGTCGAGATTCGTGACTCGGCCCTGCGCGCACACACCGCCGGTGCACGTACACGGGACGCGGCCTGTCGCGCTTTCGTACACACAACACAAAGCCGATGGCGACGCTAACCCGCACGCCACCGGTCCACGATGCGTCCTCGCTACCGGGGAGCATGCGCCAACAAGCTGTTTTTTGCGAGCAAAAATGCCAAACAAACCTTGTCGAGCCCTGGCCGCGCGCCCGCCGAAAGAGATGCATTTTAAATACGATGTCAATTGAATGTTTCGGCAAGATACCATCAATCGTAAGATTGTTGCGAGTCAATCAAATAGCCAAGCAAAGCGCAACAAACAACACCCAACTGTTTCTGCGCTGCTGGCCAAGGAGAAACTGTTGTAACGCGAAAAACTACGGGAAGTTCGCAGGCGACCAATTGCAACCTAACACCGTAAGCACGGCAATCCAACCCAGCTTCGCTAACGTGCGCGAGAAAAAGATATAAGACGTATCCTGAGGGTCCCCACATAAGGCACAAGCACCATTAGACGGACCCTGCCATTTAGCAAGGTGCAAGCCCGAGGGGAGGCGACCGAGGACTAATTGCCAAGTAAAGACCTTAATCTTGAGCGGAAGCCTAGCCTTCCACAAGTCCGAACAGTACGCCACTGACTCCCCTTGAGACAGTTTCGCATATGTGGACGCAACCGAAAACAACCCAGACGGTTTCAAACACCAACTAACTTCGTCCAAACCCTCCCCGAGAGACACGTCCCTCAACTCTTCAACCAGCTAACCCCACATGGAGGCCCTCTCTGAGTCCAAGGCACGCCTAAAGCCAACGCCGGACTGCCCTGGGAGGAAAGCCTCCCTGACCCAAAGGTCCGGGTTGTCACAGACCGCAAACAACCGCGGGTAACGCTCCAAGAGGGGGCCCTCACCCGTCCACCAGTCCTGCCAAAACAGCGTCCGAGCACTGTTCTAAACCCTGAAACGAGCGCCCCGTTTGAAGAGCCTCTTGATCTTGTGAAGGCTACGCCAAAATTGGGAACCCCCTTACTTCCCCGAGGCGAAGATGTTGAAAGTGTCCGGATACTTAGCCCGGACTATAGTGCGCCAGATGGACTCGTCTTCCTGGTACAACTTCCAAATCCATTTGAGCATCAATACCTTGTTCATGACTTTGGTATTGGTGAGCCCTAGACCCCCACAGTCTTTCGGGCAACACACCGCCGTCCAGTTTACCATGTGGTACTTGCGCTTGGGGCCCGAGCCTTCCCAGTAGAACCTGACCCGAATAGAATCAAACTTTGCATGCACACCGTCTTGGAGTAAGAACAGTCCCATAGAAAAAGTTGGGAGGGCATCCAGGCAAGCATTAGACAGGACCAACCTTCCTCCCAAGGAAAGGAAACGCCCCATCCAGACCTCCACCTTGTCCCCAAGCTTATCCACAAGGAAATTCCACTGCTCCGGTTTTTTGTCCAAAATCGGAAGGCTGAGATAAATGAAAGGGAAAGACCCAGCCGGCAGTTGAGCATATTAGCGACCCTCTATTGTTCCTGAGTATCTGCCTCCAGGACGAACACTCCGCTTTTGTGGAAATTGATCTTCAATCCCGGCATGTTTTCAAAGCACAAGAGAAGGAATTTAAGGTTTGTGGTCGAGAGATCATCCTTCTGAATCAGGATGAGGGTGTCATCGGCATATTGCAGGTGCAATATTCCCCTGGAACTAAGTGGGGCACCACGCCTTTGATGTGCCCAGCCGAACAAGCAGAGGAGAGCATGGCCGAGAGGGCTTCTACGACGAAGTTAAACACGATTGGAGCCAGGGAGTTCCCTTGACGCACCCCTCTCCGGTTCCGAAAATACGGGCCAACCTCGTCGTTAATAGGAATCACGGTCACTCTTTTCTACTACTCTAGAAACGATTAGTACAATATATTACTGGTCACCGCCTAGACTCAAATTTTAAGTATCTTTTGTCCCAAATAATTATTTTGGTAAACTATCAGCTACTAACTTGTCTCTTAAAATACTTTCAGCCAAAGCTTTTTTTCCTCTTCGAAATGGAGGTTGAAACACCCGCATCTGCATTGAAACGATGCGCACAATGTTTTTGTTTATTAATAAAAATTCCACGTAGCCTTACAACGTAATACATAGTACACTAAAAAGTCTGAAACCACCGCACTAGCAACAACTGTCGCTACTCCTACCAACTTGATAAAGGGGATGCATCTGGTCCAGGACGTCAAGCATAGCTTGCCCCCTCCAAAAAACGTTATTTAGAATGGCTGATTTTCAGCATGTAGTCATGCAATTCACTTTACACTCCGAAAATAGAAAACTATATTTTTATTCATAGAAAAATAATACTTTCTTTGGCAACATTGTCCGTTATTCCATCGTGCATGTTGTGTAGAATATGGGCATATTCCAACAAACTATGCCACGTATGTGGCCATAACATCCGTCATTTGGCCCGAAACCCATAAATCTCCGTAGATGATAGCTCGTTTCTGTGAACACTTTTTCGAAATAGTTGTCGTATTTCAATTTTATTATTTTTTGTGGATACTAGGTCACATATAATGCCATATTGCGAAGGTTATCCATTTTTTGAACCTTTTATGCCAATTTCGAAATACGGTAAAAAAGAGGGACATGACCGTTCCTAGATAGGTGTTTAATATCACAAAACAAATTGTATAAAAGATACAAAACACAAAAAACTGACAAAGTCATCTAAATCACTCCATGTAATTAGACACTTTTTTGCAATTTTAGGGCCTCTGAGATTCTCCACAGGCGCGTAACACGATATTTGGTATGGTTTGTTTGACAATATAAGAGCAAGTTCAATAGTAGAGCCAACAACCGTGTGACGCCCCTGGATCGGGCACTATGCAGATTTCAGCATTCCCGCCAAAATCCACATAATACCCGATTCCAGGTTGCCACTTGTGATAACATTACAATAGTTCACGAATAATCCACAACAACAACAGAAATGACTCAAACGAGTCAGGGATACAACTGATGCAATACAAAGATCCAAATAACAGCGGAAGAAACAACATAGTGTCCGGCTACGGACAAGATACAAATTGGACTAAGAGTCCTGAAGATAACCGAGAGCGTCCAATCCCTGCCCAGGCCAAGCCGGAGGGATTCCCAAGCTAACGTCGTCAGCTTCAAACCTGTTGACTGCAATATTGAATATGCAGCCACGAAAAAGATTCGTGGGTCAGTACGGTTAAATACTGGCAAGTGGATAAACCATACTCACAAGATACCGGCGTAGCCAGTCATCACAAGATACAAATACTTTGGGATCAACGGAAGGGGGGTTATTGCAGATAAGCGGCAAAGGGCTGCTCTAACCATCTACAGAGAGATACTACAACTTCCGGCTAACAGAAAGAAGATAAGATCGAGTATTGTAACCAACTGAAAGTAAATCCAAACAAACCAATCATGGATCTCGCCCCTTATCCGAAGAAGCAATCCGAGGATAACTCACACAGTTGGATTAATGATGGTTCAGATTATTGTGTCAATAAACCTATTACTAGTCAAGTTGTTAATCATGGGGTGAAAGATTGTTAATCATTAGGTTTAGTTGTGTACTTGTTAGCCAGTACTTTCACCAAGTAATCCATAACCGCGGAAAACACGGCTTCTCGAGAAGTATCCCTGCAGGGTTGCACCAATTTGGCCGTACACGCAAGAAAACCCGCCAGATGGGGAGCTAACCCACCAAGCGAGGTACTCTACACAACTCAACTCTTCTTCGCATCAAGCCCAAAGCACCTTGGCGCACGGCTAATCGAGCCCAGAAGAAATGGACCCTCATAGCACTCTAAGAACGTGTCCTCCTATATGCCGACTACGAAAGTTCCACCCGGGATCCAAGGGCTCGCAAGATCATGCATGCAGCAAATGGAAAACCCGAACTAAATGAGGCGATTTGGACGAGATGCGAATCGAGTCAAATTGAGGGGGGCGCCCATACTCGCTTCCCACATGCGGGTAGTGCGCTCATCATGGATAGTAGACAAGACCCTTTTCCTATTAGGGTCGACACTAGCAGGCCTCAAAACCACAAGGGCCTCCTGCCGGTGCCTTATCATCAAATTATTATTAACAATAACATTAGCATGATTGATTGATTAAACATCGAGCCCCCAGAACGATAGATAGCAACAGAAAGTAACGGGTAACAGACTCGAGCAAAACAACCCTAAGCATGCTAGTAAGACACGGGCAACAAGCAATGGTTATAGGTATGGAGGTGAGGCAATATCAAGGTTAAGGGATTCATGTGATGGGTTCGTAACAGAAACAACTACTACTAAGGCTAGCAAAAGAACAACGGAAAGAATCGGTAACAAGTGATGAAGGGCAGCCATATGGCAGCAAGTGAGTATACTTGCCTGAGATCCCGCAAGGTAGCAGAACTTGTCGTTGCTCACATCATCTCAACGTCCTATCCGGGAAGAAGCAATGAACCTCGAACAAACACCGGATGCAACAATTACTACTACGGCAAAAGATCCAGCATGATCTAGATATGGATGCATGACAAGTTAAAGATGCATCAGGATAAACTAGTTGACAAGATAAACATTTAAATGGACCCATATGCAATTTGAGTTGCATATGAAAAGCCCATGATTTATGGTTGAAACAATTGTTTTCCAACTAATCAACAGGTGAAGGTGGATTAGCATGATGCATGGATGGGGAAAACAACAAAATAACAACAATAGAACCAGTTGGAAATAAGGGTTACCCATTTTGAAACTCACTTATTAAGTTTTGGGGATTTTGGTTACTTAAAGGTGCCACACAAGCATTTGGTTGTTTTCATCAAGTTAAATTGTTCAAAACAGATAACAAAGTTCATATTTGATTAGAACACAAAATTTTAGGTGGATTACATGTTTCAAATATTG
The DNA here is from genome assembly GCA_028641055.1 of Alopecurus myosuroides. NCBI lineage: Eukaryota > Viridiplantae > Streptophyta > Magnoliopsida > Poales > Poaceae > Alopecurus > Alopecurus myosuroides. Next base: position 7,006 of record JAPCYS010000493.1, on the reverse strand, counting down.
AAATTGGAATTAGGATGAATTTATTATGACTTAAACAATATTAAACAAGTTTTAAATGAATTTAGAACAAGTTTGAATATTATTGAATTTTATTTAGTCAAAACATAAATTCAAACTCACATTTGAAAAGTTCACACTTTGATGGTTTGAAAACATATTTTGCATGTTCAAAATTATTTTATTTTGAGCAAGTTATGATTTTATCAAATTTAAATGAATTAAACAAGTATTAAATTATTTAGGCAATTTAAATTATTCAAACCATGAAACAAAATTTATATTTGAAAAGGTTATTTGAAATAGCATGGAAAACATATTTCAAGTGTGGCATTTGATTTTGGATGAAAAACATGTTTTGAGTATTTAGTTTGGAGCAACCATTTGCAAGTTATTAATTATGCAATTTAATTAACCAATTTAGGGATTATTAAATAACATTAATTTTAATTGCCCAAAATGCAAAACAAAGTTGATAAACAGAAAGTACATTGAATTTGGACTGAAAAACATATTTTATTTGAGTTAATTGAATTAAGTGTGAATTAATTATGGAATTAACCAAATTAGAAAAGAATTGTTTGAATTTGAAACAATTTGAATTGTGCAAAACAGCAAACAAATGCTTTGAATAGGTAGATAATTAAATTTGGGTCAAGATTCATATTTTATTTTTATTATTTAGATTTAGGAAATAAAAGTTATTAGCAATTAAAAACTGGGGACCAACTTGTAAAGACAGGGGCCTAAAAGAAAGGAACGAATTGGCAGAGGGGCCCCTGGGGCGTTTTTCACCCAGGGCAACCCAGCCTGGGTCTCTACGGCGCGGGCCCGTGCCCAGGTGGCTGCCACGCGGGCGTGGGTGCGTTGTGAGATGTCAACAGAGGTCTATGACGGGTGGGCCTGCGCGCGCGCGGTGGAATAAAAGGAAAAAGGGGGGGGGCGCCCCTGGGATTCGAACCCAGGATGTGTTGCTCGCGCGCACGGGTGCAGTACCACTACGCTACTGCGGCTGGTTTGTTGTACCACCGCGTGGAGTCCTTTTGAGAGAGAATAAGCGGGTTAACTGAACTCGAAACAGAACACAGAACAGGTTCAGGATACAGAGATGAATACGACGCAGGGACAGTGAACGCCGGCGGCCGCTGTGCTTCTCACGGGCGCGGTCCGTGCGTTGCTTGTGCTGCATGTTGCGGCGCTCGCGCGGGCCGTGCGTGGGCGTGCCAGAGCAGAGAGGAAGGAGGCGAAGGGAAAGGGGCGGCTCACCGGGGTCTGGTCGAGGGAGCGGCTGCTGTCGATGCTGTCGACTGACAGTGGCGAGGAGGAACATCCGGCGACGGCGCGGGCTCCTCGTCGGGTCCCAGAAGACGGCGAGGGGACGGGGAGGTCCAGGAGGACGCCGCGGCTCCATTCCCCGCCTCAGATACTCCTCGAGGCGACCATGGCTAGGGGATGGTGGCGGCAATGGTGCTCGGTGGTGGTTTCAGGTTCAGAAGAACAGAGGACTTGGGGGGGGGAGAGAGGTGAGACGGCGGCGCTATGGTTAGAGGGAGCTAGGGTAGGCAGAGGGGGGAGGTGTGTGCTTGTTTTATGGGGAGGAGGAGGGTGGTACGGCAGCACATCGGCGTGGGGGGGGGAGGAATCAGAGGGTGGAGGGGGAATCATACAGAGGAGGGTGACGTGGGAGGAGGAAGAAGACAAAAATAGAAAGGGGGGTATGGGCCAGAAGTGGGATGGGCTGGGGAGAAATAAAGGGAAAGAGGTGGGCTGCCCTCTCCTTTGCTTTTTTTTTTTTCTATTAGTTGATTTTTTTTTGTAAAGAATAAAAGGGAGAGAGAGATAGAAAAGGTTAGGGTTTTCTTTTTAGTTTATAAATAAATTTTGTTATTTTGCAAAACAACACATAAAAGTAATGTTAATCATTAACTTCAAAAATTTAGAATGTTAATTGATTTCTAATTTGTTATTTGAATTCCAAATAGAGGTTGGGGTGTTTATTTGATAATTAGATTTTTTTATTAATTTGCAAAACAATAATTGAAACAAGTGTAGTTATGGATTTTCAAGATTTGGTAATATTAGTTTGATTTGAATTTTTGGAATTGGCCAATAGGGTTTTAATAACAGGGAATATTTTAGTAACAGGCAAGTTGATTAAAACAAATTCAACCAGTGAAAAACAATTGAGTGATTTAGTTTGAAATTTTGAAATTGGAAATTTTGAGCAGGGGGTGAAAGTTTAAATTGTTTTGAACTTTGATTTATTTTTGAAAAACAGAATGCAATGCTCATGTGATGCATATGATGCAAGCAAAAAGAAAACAAACACTCTCTATTAGGGTAACACCCCAGGTGTTACAGACGACACCACTAACAAGGGATTGCGCCCTCGCAATCCACCTGCTAACCCGAGAGGGGAAAGAAGTTCGACTATCGATTCTTCGTGCTTCCAGTTGATCTCCTCGACACCACTAACAAGGGATTCTTGCTCGGAGTGATGACGATATTCTTCCACCAGGAACCTTCCGATGATCGAACCTATTAGGTTAAAGGCTCAGAGAACGTCCACCCACGTAGGATCCTAACACTTTGAAAGATAGACAAGGGGGGAAGACTCCAAAACAAATAAGATGGGAGGGGAAATAGAATAGGGATAAGGAGAAAACAAGAATAAGAAGAATTTTTCCAAAATAGTTATTAGTTTAGAAATAGTTTTGACACTCTAGAAACAACGACCGTTAGCGAGGATATCCTACAGGCTTTGCGGACCCGTTGCTTCGATAACCATTCGTATCGAAACAATCTCGGGAATCGGAACCAAGGCTCTGATACCATTTGTGACGCCCCTGGATCGAGCACTATGCAGATTTCAGCATTCCCGCCAAAATCCACATAATACCCGATTCCAGGTTGCCACTTGTGATAACATTACAATAGTTCACGAATAATCCACAACAACAACAGAAATGACTCAAACGAGTCAGGGATACAACTGATACAATACAAAGATCCAAATAACAGCGGAAGAAACAACATAGTGTCCGGCTACGGACAAGATACAAATTGGACTAAGAGTCCTGAAGATAACCGAGAGCGTCCAATCTCTGCCCAGGCCAAGCCGGAGGGATTCCCAAGCTAACGTCGTCAGACTTCAAACCTGTTGACTGCAATATTGAATATGCAGCCACGAAAAAGATTCGTGGGTCAGTACGGTTAAGTACTGGCAAGTGGATAAACCATACTCACAAGATACCGGCGTAGCCAGTCATCACAAGATACAAATACTTTGGGATCAACGGAAAGGAAGGGGTTATTGCAGATAAGCGGCAAAGGGCTGCTCTAACCATCTACAGAGAGATACTACAACTTCCGGCTAACAGAAAGAAGATAAGATCGAGTATTGTAACCAACTGAAAGTAAATCCAAACAAACCCATCCTGGATCTTGCCCCTTATCCGAAGAAGCAATCCGAGGATAACTCACACAGTTGGATTAATGATGGTTCAGATTATTGTGTCAATAAGCCTATTACTAGTCAAGTTGTTAATCATGGGGTGAAAGATTGTTAATCATTAGGTTTAAGTTGTCCTGAGTACTTGTTAGCCAGTACTTTCACCAAGTAATCCATAACCGCGGAAAACACGGCTTCTCGAGAAGATTATCCCTGCAGGGTTGCACCAATTTGGCCGTACACGCAAGAATAACCCGCCAGATGGGGAGCTAACCCACCAAGCGAGGTACTCTACACAACTCAACTCTTCTTCGCATCAAGCCCAAAGCACCTTGGCGCACGGCTAATCGAGCCCAGAAGAAAATGGACCCTCATAGCACTCTAAGAACGTGTCCTCCTATATGCCGACTACGAAAGTTCGACCCGGGATCCAAGGGCTCGCAAGATCATGCATGCAGCAAATGGAAAACCCGAACTAAATGAGGCGATTTGGACGAGATGCGAATCGAGTCAAATTGAGGGGGGCGCCCATACTCGCTTCCCACATGCGGGTAGTGCGCTCATCATGGATCAGTAGACAAGACCCTTTTCCTATTAGGGTCGACACTAGCAGGCCTCAAAACCACAAGGGCCTCCTGCCGGTGCCTTATCATCAAATTATTATTAACAATAACATTAGCATGATTGATTGATTAAACATCGAGCCCCCAGAACGATAATAGAGTAGTAACAGAAAGTAACGGGTAACAGACTCGAGCAAAACAACCCTAAGCATGCTAGTAAGACACGGGCAACAAGCAATGGTTATAGGTATGGAGGTGAGGCAATATCAAGGTTAAGGGATTCATGTGATGGGTTCGTAACAGAAACAACTACTACTAAGGCTAGCAGAAAAGAACAACGGAAAGAATCGGTAACAAGTGATGAAGGGCAGCCATATGGCAGCAAGTGAGTATACTTGCCTGAGATCCCGCAAGGTAGCAGAACTTGTCGTTGCTCACATCATCTCAACGTCCTATCCGGGAAGAAGCAATGAACCTCGAACAAACACCGGATGCAACAATTACTACTACGGCAAAAGATCCAGCATGATCTAGATATGGATGCATGACAAGTTAAAGATGCATCAGGATAAACTAGTTGACAAGATAAACAAATTTAAATGGACCCATATGCAATTTGAGTTGCATATGAAAAGCCCATGATTTATGGTTGAAACAATTGTTTTCCAACTAATCAACAGGTGAAGGTGGATTAGCATGATGCATGGATGGGGAAAACAACAAAATAACAACAATAGAACCAGTTGGAAATAAGGGTTACCCATTTTGAAACTCACTTATTAAGTTTTGGGGATTTTGGTTACTTAAAGGTGCCACACAAGCATTTGGTTGTTTTCATCAAGTTAAATTGTTCAAAACAGATAACAAAGTTCATATTTGATTAGAACACAAAATTTTAGGTGGATTACATGTTTCAAATCTTGAAATTGGAATTAGGATGAATTTATTATGACTTAAACAATATTAAACAAGTTTTAAATGAATTTAGAACAAGTTTGAATATTATTGAATTTTATTTAGTCAAAACATAAATTCAAACTCACATTTGAAAAGTTCACACTTTGATGGTTTGAAAACATATTTTGCATGTTCAAAATTATTTTATTTTGAGCAAGTTATGATTTTATCAAATTTAAATGAATTAAACAAGTATTAAATTATTTAGGCAATTTAAATTATTCAAACCATGAAACAAAATTTATATTTGAAAAGGTTATTTGAAATAGCATGGAAAACATATTTTATTTGCTTGATTTGGAATTAAAAGGAATTAGTTATGAATTTTGGCAATTTAAATTGCATTAAATAAGAGGTGAAACAATTACTCAAATTAATTGTTGTAAACCAGAAAACAAACTTTATATTCAAGTGTGGCATTTGATTTTGGATGAAAAACATGTTTTGAGTATTTAGTTTGGAGCAACCATTTGCAAGTTATTAATTATGCAATTTAATTAACCAATTTAGGGATTATTAAATAACATTAATTTTAATTGCCCAAAATGCAAAACAAAGTTGATAAACAGAAAGTACATTGAATTTGGACTGAAAAACATATTTTATTTGAGTTAATTGAATTAAGTGTGAATTAATTATGGAATTAACCAAATTGGAAAAGAATTGTTTGAATTTGAAATTTGAAACAATTTGAATTGTGCAAAACAGCAAACAAATGCTTTGAATAGGTAGATAATTAAATTTGGGTCAAGATTCATATTTTATTTTTATTATTTAGATTTAGGAAATAAAAGTTATTAGCAATTAAAAACTGGGGACCAACTTGTAAAGACAGGGGCCTATAAGAAAGGAACGAATTGGCAGAGGGGCCCCTGGGGCGTTTTTCACCCAGGGCAACCCAGCCTGGGTCTCTGCGGCGCGGGCCCGTGCCCAGGTGGCTGCCACGCGGGCGTGGGTGCGTTGTGAGATGTCAACAGAGGTCTATGACGGGTGGGCCTGCGCGCGCGCGGTGGAATAAAAGGAAAAGGGGGGGCGCCCCTGGGATTCGAACCCAGGATGTGTTGCTCGCGCGCACGGGTGCAGTACCACTACGCTACTGCGGCTGGTTTGTTGTACCACCGCGCGGAGTCCTTTTGAGAGAGAATAAGCGGGTTAACTGAACTCGAAACAGAACACAGAACAGGTTCAGGATACAGAGATGAATACGACGCAGGGACAGTGAACGCCGGCGGCCGCTGTGCTGCTCACGGGCGCGGTCCGTGCGTTGCTTGTGCTGCGTGTTGCGGCGCTTGCGCGGGCCGTGTGTGGGCGTGCCAGAGCAGAGAGGAAGGAGGCGAAGGGAAAGGGGCGGCTCACCGGGGTCTGGTCGAGGGAGCGGCTGCTGTCGATGCTGTCGACTGACAGTGGCGAGGAGGAACATCCAGCGACGGCGCGGGCTCCTCGTCGGGTCCCAGAAGACGGCGAGGGGACGGGGAGGTCCAGGAGGACGCCGCGGCTCCATTCCCCGCCTCAGATACTCCTCGAGGCGACCATGGCTAGGGGATGGTGGCGGCAATGGTGCTCGGTGGTGGTTTCAGGTTCAGAAGAACAGAGGACTTGGGGGGGGAGAGAGGTGAGACGGCGGCGCTAGGGTTAGAGGGAGCTAGGGTAGGCAGAGGGGGGAGGTGTGTGCTTGTTTTATGGGGAGGGAGGGGGTGGTACGGCAGCACATAGGCGTGGGGGGGGGAGGAATCAGAGGGTGGAGGGGGAATCATACAGAGGAGGGTGACGTGGGAGGAGGAAGAAGACAAAAATAGAAAGGGGGGGTATGGGCCAGAAGTGGGATGGGCTGGGGAGAAATAAAGGAAAAGAGGTGGGCTGCCCTCTCCTTTGCTTTTTTTTTCTATTAGTTGATTTTTTTTGGTAAAGAATAAAAGGGAGAGAGAGATAGAAAAGGTTAGGGTTTTCTTTTTAGTTTATAAATAAATTTTGTTATTTTGCAAAACAGCACATAAAAGTAATGTTAATCATTAACTTCAAAAATTTAGAATGTTAATTG
>JAPCYS010002181.1:0-18451 GCA_028641055.1 Alopecurus myosuroides | reverse complement strand
AGGGTTAAGGAGAACACATACTCGAAGACTCAAAGTGGTACGAGATCAAATCTCGTTGTTGGCGTAGTCGTACTCACACCGATCCCGATAGCGAGAAGATGGCACCGCAATCCGGCGGTGCATCCGTGATCGGTCACTACGTACGGTTGATGACGACCTCCGTTCCCTCGTTCCTGCGGGGCGCGGAAGTAGAGGATCCTCGGAACTCCAGCAGCTCGACGACGTGGTGGTGGTGAAGAATCCCACGGTCAGGGCTTCGCCAAGCCGGAGACCATGAAATGGAAGCAGGGGTGGAGGGAAAGGGAAGTGGCCAAGTGTGTGGAGGAGGGAGAGCTCTCACCTCCTTTTATAGGGAGGGGGGAGGCAGCCAAGGGGGGTGCGGCCAGCCCATGGGGGTGCCCCACCTCTTCCCTCTTCATTGTGAGTGGAAGCTCCACTCACACCCACTCATGCTCCCATAATTTCCCACTGGAAAATCCAAGGTTTTCTTTTAATAAATAAATAAAACCTTTTTATTTTTTATTTCAGCATTTGTTAATTCTATTAACAAACTTTTGCATATAGCACTCGAATCATTTGTTAATTCTATTAACAACCATTCGACGAAAAAACCCTTGAACTATTTCAATTTTCCCCGAAACAATTTCGGTGCTGTCCAAATATTCTTCGATATTCCGTATCCTCTCAAATGCGTCATCGAACCTTAAGTGTGTCACCCTACGGTTCGCGATAAGATGACATGATCGAGACTCCTCTCCGATCAATAATCAACAGCGGGATCTGGAGATCCGTGATGACTCCTATATATTCAACGATGACTCTCGTGATCGTGTGAACCAACAACGCCGTGAACTATTCCCTTTGTCTCGCGATATTTTACTTGTCGAGATTCGATCATTGGTATCAACCATACCTTGTTCAATCTCGTTACCGACAAGTACTCTTTTCTCGTTCCGTGATATAACATCCTTTGTGATCATATCACGTGCTTGCAAGCGGTTTCGATGTGATATCACCGAGAGGGCCCAGAGTATCTCTCCGTCATTTGGATGGACAAATCCACTCTTGATCCATGATCCTCAACTATACTTTCCGAATACTCAACGACACCTTTATAGTCACCCTGTTACGGTGTGACGTTTGATGCCATCAAAGCACTCTTCCGGTATCAGTGATTGACATGATCTTGGTATAAGGAATAAGTTACTTCGTGTGTTTGATATAACAATGTAAACTAAATGACTTGATCGCATTGCTATATTCTCTTTGGGTATATGTTCATCACATCATTCTTCTAATGACATGACCCCGTTATTAATAACATCCAATGTTCATGATCAGGAAACCTTGATCATCTATTAATCAACGAGCTAGTTAAAAGAGAGGCTTTACTAGGAACCATTGTTGTTTATTAAGCACACATGTATCAACGTTTCCGGTTAATACAATTCTAGCATGAGAAATAAACATTCATCATAAACAAGGAATAAGATAATAACCATTTTATTATTGCCTCTCGGGCATATTCCCTTCAAATAGGACCAGTCAACCTTATCATAGGCTTTCTCAAAGTCAATCTTAAAAACTACTCCCTGATGTTTTTTCCTTTTTGCCTCATGAAGAATCTCATGTAGTGACATGACACCATCCATAATATTCCTCCCTTTAATAAAAGTTGTCTGGCACTTAGAGATTAACTTGTCCATGAAGGGTTCCACCCTCATTGTGGCAACTTTAGTAATGATTTTGTTTAACACTTGTAACAGACAGATAGGCCTGTATTTCTGTAAACAGTCAGCATCAGGAGATTTCTGAAGTAGAATAATCATGCCAAAGTTAAGTCTATAAAGACCAAGTTACCCACAGTACCAGTCATTGAACAGACTCATAATATCATCTTTCACTAAATCCCAAGTAGCCTGAAAGAATTCAATAGGAATTCCATCCGGACCAGGGGCTTTATTCTTAACCATGGAGTCAATGGCTAGTTTGACCTCCTCAAGAGTAAAAGCAACATCAAGAGTACTATTATCGGAAACAGAAAGTCTCTCCTCAATATTCCAGACATCATCAGAAAAACACATTAAATTTCCTTCCCCGGGGCCAAACAGAGCTTTGTAATACTTAGTGGCATGTTTAAGTAACTCATCCGTCCTCTGGATACACTGGTCTCCATTAACCAAAGAATACATTGTATTTTTCCTCTTCCTACCATTAGCCACCCTATGAAAAAAAGCTGAATTTGAGTCTCCTTGCAATAGCCACCTATCACTGGATCTTTCCTGCCAGAATTTCTCCTCCTCATCACACAGTCTGAATAATTCACTCTGCAAGAAACTTTTCCTTTGAAACTGCTCAACAGACAGGATGTCATTCTCTTCCAAATCTCCAAAACACTCAACTCTGCTGACAGTTCTTTCTTAACCTGATTGAATCCCCTCACATTAGCTCCCCAACCTTTCAAACTATTTTTTACCCTCTTGAGCTTTTGTTGAATAACTGAAACACTATCCACAGAGGGGATAGCAACATTCCAAGCTTTCTTAATCCTATCCTGAAAGTCAGGATGAACAATCCAGGATTTCTCAAACCTAAATTCCTTATTCTTAGGAATAACAGTTTCTCCAGTCTCAACAATCAAAGGATTGTGATCAGAAATTATTCGAGGAATTTTCCTAGCTTTGGTTAGAGGAAAAGAGTTTCCCATTCAGAAGACATCAGGATTCTATCAAGCTTTTCCAGAGTAGGATTTTTTTGATTATTAGACCAAGTATACAACCCACCAGACATATCAACTTCTCTCAGGAAATGTGATTTAATGATTGAATTGAAAACATCAGAAAACTTAGACACCCCCCCCCAGGTTTATTTTTTTCAAAGGAGTATCTCAAAATATTAAAATCCCCACCAATGAGAGAAGGAAGATTCAGCTTAGAACAAACATTAGCAAAGGCAGAAATAAAATCAGTTTTATCCTTATCCTGTGCTGCTCCATAAACAACCATCAGAGTAATTTTCTTATTGATTTTCTTATCTAACACATTGGCTTTGACAAAGAATATATCAACAGATGCATCAATGACATCAAATCTAGAGGATTTGATGCCACAGAGGATGCCACCAGACCTGCCCACAGAGGGGGACCAGAACCAAGAGTAAATATTAGCTGGATCAAACTTCCTCCAGATTTCAGGGCCCACAACAGATCTTATAGTCTCTTGTAAGCCAATGAAGTCAAAATCAAAATCCCTGATTAAGTCCAGCATATGTGTAGAAAAACCTTTCTTGCCCACACCCCTACAGTTCAAGAAGACACCTATCATAATAGCTTATTGGATTTATTTCTATTCCTGGGTCCAATAACAATACCACTCGGAGGGTGGTTTGCCTGGACCCTACTAAGGGATCTAGAGCCACCAAGGGGCCCACCCTGAGAGGAAGTAGACAAATTCTTTGCTTTTCTCTTCATGATTTTAGAAGTTTTTTAGACACCACAGGGGTAAAAGGAGATTCATCCCTTTCTGAAGATGATTCAACATCACTCTCAGCTATTGGTTGCAATTCCACATTATTAGAAATAACAGGTTGTGATGGAGAGACAGGAGGCACAGGATTATTGGATGAAAGCTTATCTTTTTTGGATAACAAATTTTCCCTAGCAACCTCCCAATCAAGAAGCAAATTAACAGTTTGAAGTGAAATAGAGGAGGGATTAATTCCCAGCTCAAGAGCCTTATCTAACACATTATTATCTGCAAGCACAGAGAAAGAGTTGGAGCATGCAATTTTACCTTCATCCCTTCTGGCAATAGCCTGGGTGGCACTCTGCAGAACTGGTACATTGGCTCTCCCTGCTTCATTAATCCTAGCACTCACCCTTATAGGAACAGGTGAAAGTGCACTATGGTCAACTAGAGGGGGGGGTGAATAGGTTGACTACCAATTTTTCTTTTCTTTTCCTTTTAAGGGGCTTAGTAAGATAAGATACGATTCTCTAGATGTGCAACTAAGTGAACAACCTATGTGAAGAGAGTAGTATGCGCAACGGAAGTAAAGCGTAAGGTAGTAAAGCAAACAACAAGTGTAAACAAGGAGACAAGGATATGTTTCACCGTAGTTCCTTCTCAAAGAGAAGTACGTCTACGTTGGAGAGGTGGGGAGCCACCTAGGCGCTCCTCAATAGCACGGTTGTGCACACCTTGTTCTCCTTGAGCTTCTCCGGTGAGGGAGATGCTCGTTTCCACTATGAGGTCGACTTGAAGGCGTTGACCAAACCTTTACAAGGGCTTGAGGTCACTCCACAAGGATGGAGGCTCTCAAGCAATCCGTAGCTTCTTGCAACAAGGTGGAAACTACAAGCACGAGATCTACTAAGGTTTCTAGGCCTCAAGTAGGATTCTAGATCTACTAGGTTGTGGTGGATGGATTTGAAATTCCTTTGGTGGAAGTGTGGATCTAGGTCTCCTCTAGCTCTCCACCAAGTTTGGGAGTGATTGGGTGGACGGAGAGAGAGATCTAAGAGGTTGAAGCTTTCATTAATGGCTAGGAGAGAGAGTGGAAAAAGCTTAGCATTTATGAGGTAGGTGAAGGGGTATTTATACTCTTGGCCACGAAGTAGCCGTTTGCAGTCCAGTGCACCGGAGGCTCCGGTGGTTTCACCGGAGGCTCCGGTGGGTCTTCTTTGCACTGCGCAGTTGCGCAGTGCCTTATCCTTTTTTGCGCTGCAGAGGAGGCCGGAGGCTCCGGTGAACCGAGCGGAGGTTCCGCCCACCGGACCCGCACCGGAGGCTCCGGTGGAACCTCCTCCACTTTCCAACAGAAGGGGTGCCGAGCGGAGCTAGCACCGGACCCTTCACCGGAGGCCATTTGCCCTAGCGCCAGGGGGCCACCGGATGTCCACCGGAGGCTCCGGTGGAACCTCCGCCACTTTCCAACAGAGGGTGTTTGGGCGGAGGGACCACCGGATGCACACCGGATCCTTTTTTGCACACAGGCTGAGTGGCAGCAGCGGGCTGAGCCTCCGGTGGATTCACCGGAGCCTCCGGTGGATTTACCGGAGCCTCCGGTGGATTCACCGGAGCTTCCGCCCCTGCATATTTTGGCTTCCTGGGATCCTTTCTCTTAGCACTTTTCGAATATATTAAGCATTAGCCCCATAGATATAGTGAACCTAATAACCTGGGCATTTTCATCATTTGAACAAACATTAGATCCAACAATTATGTTGTCATAATTACCAAAACGGACGATGATCTTTCAATCTCCCCCTTTTTGGTAATTGATGACAACATAATTATTTGCATGATTACGGACTCAACATGAACGGAGCTCCCCCTAAAGATATGCTCCTTTCATATTGAGATCACTAAGACATGATATAAACTAATAATAATATGACAATGATAACACATATCACATAGATAATATGAAACGAGGTTCACACATGATCACAATATAGCGAGGTTCATGATAGATACGAATAAGATAAACAACCGAAGTTCCAAATAGTTCAAATCAAATTCCCTCAAGCAAAAGAGAGATGCAAATCAAAGAAAGCTTGAGGGACCATGCAAATGCCCGTTGCCTAATATATCTTTCTCCCCCTTTGGCATCAAGATACCAAAAGAGGGAGAGCCAAGTGCTAACGCCCCAAATCATTCGGAGGATGTGGGAGATGCTTCCGGAGCCGGGGAGGGAACACGGTGAGAACTAGTGGCTTCGTCTCCTTCTTCCTCGGACCATTCAATGAGCTTGCCCTTGGAGTCCTTAGCTTGCCAAGCATCCCAATCTGTGATGCTGTCAAGAACCGGGGATTCAATGGAGAGACCCTCTTCACGGAGACGTTCACGAGATGCTTGAGCCTTTTTACGTGCCTTGAGTTCCGCATCATAATGTGCCTCCCATTGATGTTGCTCAATCTTTTTGTTCAAGCAAAATACTTTCTTGAGAGCCCGAGCCATCCATTTGAAGGCATTGCTAGAAGGAGGGGGTTGAGATGGACCCTCGGGTTCCGCTTCCTCATCCACAATGATGTGAGGCCGAGCCTTGTGCTTGCGAACAGCTGGAGTGGGATGCACAACGGGCTCGGTGTGATTCTTCATGAGGAGCCTCTTTTCCGTATGAGAGATCCAAAGAGAATCATCCAAAGGATCATCCGGAAACCTAGCATTCCACACCTTCAATATAATTTTCATGATGAAAGGACCAAAGCAAGCATTCCTTCGGTTGGCAATGACATGCCACATCTCGTTCCAAATGTAGTCAAGGACATCAAGCTTGCGAGGAGTGGCATCCATACGGTGTTGATGAGTGAGAAGCAACAAGTTCTTCATGAAACCTTGAATCTCATCCACATTGCCCGCCTTTGGATTGATAGTCTCTCTATAGACCCGTAACATGATGTCATAGGTGGGATAGAGACCCTTGACGAAGCCCACGGCATATTTCTTCCAATGATAGAGGGGAGTGAGGTCATCCTTTGAATTAGCTTGAGCGGAGTGAACTCGAAACCACCCATTAGCAAATTCTTCTCCGTTGGCAAAAGGACCAAAATCTGGGTAGCCACCAAGCAGAGTGCCAACATCCTTCCAAGTGATGTCAAGTTGTTTGTCCTTGGTCATCCAAATGAGGTGGCGGTTGGTCTCATTGCCAAGATGAACTGTGGCAAGGAACTGACAGACGAGCTCTTCATCAAAGTCTTGTTGAAGGGTGATAATGGGACGGAGGCCAAACTTCTCAATGACCTCAAGGGCCTCCCCAAAGTACTTGTGGTTGCGTTCCATGTGACCAATGCTTATAGCATGTTGGGGGACCACATTTTCCTTGGCTTCCTCATCAAGATCTCCTTGAATATCTGTCCTTGGAAGGCGGTGTGGAAACGCGGATCCTTGCCCCGGAATTGGGGCATTTGGCGGTCACGGGCAATGACATAGGGATTTTCCCTTCTTTCCTTGATAAATGTCCCATCGGACATCTTGGATGCGGTTGGTGCGGTGTTCTTCCTTGGCAAGGTCTTCTCGGAGCCGGAAATCTCTTGCGCTTGCCTTGAGTACGGTCAAGTTCCTCTTGAATCTCATCCACGGGAGGTGGGTTGCGGCGGCCCGTGGACTTGTACCTTACTCCTTTCCCTTTGGAGCCGGAAGCATCTATCATAAAAATCGAGAAGAGCAAGAAAAACAAGTAAAGCTCGAGTCAAATAAGGCACGCACAAACCAAAGAACCAAGATATTCATGGTGTTAGGGTTGAATAATCTAGGGTTAGGGCAACTTCCCATGGAACCGCAACGATTCAAGCCTAACATGGATTATCTAGGTTGCTAGGGTGAGTACTCGAGAAAATCCACTCCTAAAACTCCAAACCACAAATCTAGAATGCTAGAACATGAACTCCTATGCATCTCATCCATCAACTAGATGAGAGAGAGAGAGAGCACATACCGGCTTCATCCATGGTGGAGAAAGGAGGAGGGAAGGTTCCCTGGGCGTCCCGAGGCGAGGAGGAGGTCTCCCCGCGGTGGAGCACCCAAATCCGGCGGCGGTGAGCTTGGGGGCGGCGGCGGTTGAGAGGAAGAAGATGGGGGCGTGGGGGGAAAATGAGATTGGATCTCACTTACCCCCGTGCGCCCCAATCTTTAACCGCAGTGATTTTTCCGCCGGCGGAACCTCCGGTGGTTTCACCGGAGCCTCCGCTCCCGCCAGCGGAGCCTCCGGTGGGATCACCGGAGCCTCCGCTCCTGTCCCAAAACTTTAAGTTTTGGCCCGCTGAGCCACAGGGACCCAGCGGAGCCTCCGGTGAGGTACCGGTGGACAGCCCCGGCGGAGCCTCCGGTGGATTCACCGGAGGTTCCGCCCAAATGAATTTCAGCGCGCCGAGATTGGAAAAACTCGAGCAATACAATAAGAGCAACGGTTTGGGCAAGTGGGGCTTAGGTTTGAAAAACTTTTTACTGTCATACGAGAGACATTGCTCGACGGGGTTCGCAAGAACCATAAAACAAGTGAAAAACCGAACCCGTACGAGTTGTCAAGATGAGGATATAAAGTGAGAAAATGATCAAAAACACCTCAAGGGTTGGTGGCCGAGGCCACCATGTTTGAGTGTGTAACTTGGCACCGCGAAGATATATCTTGGGTCCAAAATTACTACTCACAATTAAGCACAATGAGTCACAACTTGACTAGATATGCAATGATTGATTGATTTTCGCATAATAGAAGGAGTGCATACTCATGAGTTGAGTAGCGCTCCCCCTATATCCATGCCTACACCTAGACGAGATAGCAAGTATAATGAGGGTAGATATGCAAGGTTTCAAGTGAAGTTGGAGGAATCTATGACATTTAGTTCATTCCTCAAAGCTCGAAATCTTGGTTCATCAAGGGCCTTCGTGAAAATATCGGCAAGTTGATCCGTGGTGGAGACATAAGAGAGATCAATATCACCTTTCTCAACATGATCCCGAATAAAGTGATGACGAATCTCAATATGCTTCGTCTTGGAGTGAAGAACCGGGTTGTAGGCGATCTTGATAGCACTCTCATTGTCACAAAGAAGAGGCACCTTGTCAAAATGAATACCATAATCCTTCAAGGTTTGCCTCATCCATAGCAATTGGGCACAACAACTTGCCGCGGAGATATACTCGGCCTCGGTGGTGGAGAGAGCAATACAATTTTGCTTCTTGGAAGACCAACAAACCAAGGAGCGGCCAAGAAATTGGCAACCCCCGGATGTGGACTTCCTATCCGTCTTCTCTCCCGCATAATCCGCATCCGAGTAACCAATGAGCTGAAAGCTTGAACCCTTGGGGTATCAAAGACCGAAGTTTGGGGAATGAACTAGATATCGAAAGATTCGTTTCACGGCTTCCAAATGACTTTGCCTCGGAGAGGCTTGAAACCTTGCACATTTACCTACGCTATACATGATATCGGGTCTAGATGCACAAAGGTAAAGCAAAGAGCCAATCATGGAGCGGTATACCTTTTGATCTACCTCTTTCCCATTAGGGTCGGGTTTCAAGTCGGTGGTTGTGGACATAGGGGTCTTCATAGGTTTGGCATCATTCATATTAAATCTCTTGAGCATGTCTTGAGTATATTTGGCTTGTTTGATGAAGGTTCCTTCATAATATTGATTCACTTCGAAGCCAAGAAAGAATTCCAACTCTCCCATCATAGACATCTCAAACCTATCGGTCATAAGCTTGCAAAACTCCTCATTGAACAAGGTGTTAGTAGACCCAAAAATGATGTCATCCACATAGAGTTGGCATATGAACAAGTCACCTCCAACCGTCTTCGTAAAGAGTGTGGGATCGATTAAACCAACATTAAACCCGCGATCTACTAGAAACTCTTTAAGGTGCTCATACCACGCACGTGGAGCTTGTTTAAGTCCATAGAGCGCTTATCAAGTTTATAGACATGATCGGGGTGGTTGGGATCCTCGAAACCCGGAGGTTGCTTGACATATACTAACTCATTAATGGGACCATTAAGAAAAGCACTTTTGACATCCATTTGTTGTAATTTGAAGTTATGATGAGATGCATAGGCAAGTAAGATACGAATGGATTCAAGGCGAGCTACGGGGGCAAAAGTTTCACCGAAATCGATACCTTCGACTTGAGAAAAACCTTGGGCCACCAATCTTGCCTTGTTGCGAATGACAATACCATCTTTGTCTTGCTTGTTCTTGAACACCCATTTGGTACCAATAACATTTTTGCAATCCTTGGGTCTTGGCACTAATTTCCACACCTTGTTGCGCTCGAAGTTATTGAGTTCCTCATGCATGGCTTCAAGCCAATCTTGATCTTCGAGAGCTTCATATACCTTCTTGGGTTCAATGAAGGAGACGAATGCATGAGCCTTGCTAAAATCCGCCAATTGCCTTCTAGTGACCACTCTTCCACGAACTTGACCAAGAATCATGTCCTCCGTATGACCCGCTCGTTCAAGATTCTCTTGCCTTCTCTTTGCTCTTCGAGCCAATATCTCCTCCAAAGATTCCTTGGATATGGATTGAGAATCACCTTCTTCATCGGAGACATGTCCATCTTCATTTTGCCCTTGATCAATAATGGGTGATGAATCACCACTAGGTTGAGCATTCTCAACAATAGTAGAATCTTGATCATGATTTAGGTGTGTTGCTTGGCCTTGGTCATTAGCTTGGCCTTGATCGTTAGCTTGAGGGCTTGGTGCATCTTGTTGGATAGCTTGATCATCAATGGGTGTAGTCAATGGCTCCACTTGAGTGGGGCATAGTCCTTCTCCCTCCGTCATCCGGTAACCCTCAATGGGAATTATTTCACCAATCCCCATTCTTCTTATGACGATGGGAGGAATTGCATCTCCTACAACACCATGATCTATACGCCCCCCTTGGGAGCCATTATCCTCATCAAACACCACGTCTATAGCTTCTTCAACTTGTCCGGTGGACTTGTTGTAGACTCTATAGGCGTGAGCGTTTGTGGCATAACCAACAAAAATGCCCTCATAAGATCTAGTCTCAAATTTTGACAACCGTTTACCTTTCTTGCGAATGAAGCACTTGCAACCGAAGACCTTGAAGTAAGATACATCCGGTTTCTTACCCGTGAGAATCTCATAAGGGGTATTGTTCAAGATCTTGCGAAGATATAACCGGTTGGTGGCGTGACATGCGGTGGAGACGGCTTCGGCCCAAAAGTTATAGGGAGAGGAGAACTCCGCAATCATAGTTCTAGCCGCATCCATCAAAGTCCGGTTCTTTCTCTCCGCAACACCATTTTGTTGAGGGGTATAAGGAGTGGAGTATTGATGAGCAATGCCCTCTTCACTAAGAAAACCCTCAACGGTGTAGTTCTTGAACTCCGAGCCATTGTCACTCCGGATAGCCAATATGGTAGCATTGTGTTGGCGCTCGACTAGAGTGATGAACTCGATGACTCTACTTTGAGTTTCACTTTTCCTCTTGAAGAAATACACCCAACAATATCTTGAATAGTCATCCACAATTACCAAACAATACTTCTTTCCTCCGAGACTATCATAGGATAGTGGACCAAAGAGATCTAAGTGAATGAGCTCGAGAATTCTTGTAGTGGAGATAGATGTCTTGGTTGGGTGTTGTTCTCCATGTTGCTTCCCAAAGGTGCAAGAGCTACACACACGATCTTTAGCAAATTTAGCTTTGGTTAGTCCTAGAACGTGATTGCCACTTTGGAGATCATGTAACATTCTCATATTGGTGTGGGCTAGTCGGCGATGCCAAAGCCACCCCACATCAACTTTAGCCATTAGGCATGTCGCGGCACACGTGTCTTCTTTAGAGAAGTCCACTACATACATGCCGTTCTCGACAAACCCAACAAAGGCTACTTTAAGAGATGTCTCCCAAGTGACAATCACACTCTCTTTATTAAAGAACGAGGTGAAACCACAATTTGCAAGTTGAAGAACGGACATCAAATTATAGCCAAGGGACTCAACAAGGAGAACATTCTCAATTGATAAATCATTCGAGATTGCTACCTTGCCTCGTCCCAATACCTTAAGCTCGGACTTATCACCAATAGTGACGCAATTGAGATGAGGTAGAGGAGGTTCAAGATTGCTTATTGCGTCAAGGCTTCCGGTCATATGTTGGGATGCACCACTATCCACTGTCCATTTGTTAGACCCGGAAGCATTTCCCTACAAGAGATCAATTTCTTGATTTAGGTACCCATCCTTCAATGGGTCCTCTTTTGTTAGTAACAAGGGTCTTAGGAACCCAAATAGTCCAATGATAATCATCACCATAAGAAGTACCAACGTATTTAGCATAAACATGTCCATCCCTAGATTTCATAAGAACATAAGATGGATTATATTTTCCGGCGAAATCATTATGAGTGATGCTCCCCCTAGAGGTATCACCACCCATAATGGTGTTGGTCTCCTTTTCTTTGGTCACCTCACCCTCTTTTACAAAGACAACATTTTGAGGGGGAGAGGTGACATTCTTGGATGTCTTCTTTGACTTGGAAATGAACCCAAGTCCCTCTTTACCTTTCTTGGCACCTTGAGAGCTTATTGCATCGTTGAGAATTCTTTCCTTCCCTACATTGTTAGTCGTAGAGGAAGAGGTAGGTGCAATAACAACACTATTTGATGAAGATGCAACATGCTTATTTGATTGTTGAGCTAGAAGCTTAATTCGAGACTTGGCAAGTTTGTCATGAATTTCCTTAAGAGATTTAAACTCTTCTTTTAGTTTGTCATGTTCCTTGTCAAGTTTTCATGAGCTATTCCTAGCTTCAACTCTTCCTCTTCAAATTCTTTAAGCAAAACAAGAGATTTAGCATGTTCTTTCTTAAGTTTGGCAAGAGATTTTTCATTGTCTTTCCTAAGCTTAGAAACACTAATAGCATAAGAGTCTTGTAAGCTAGATAGTCTTTCTTCAAGAGAGGCTCTCATGGATCTCTCCTTTTCGAGAGCCTTAATTAGTTCACCATCATGATTCTCATTGGTACTACCATGATTCTCCAAGGTCATGATGATTTCCTCTTTCTCATCAATGAGAGAGTTGGCATCATCAAGTTGCCTTAGGAGAGTTTTTACTTTTTCTTTAGTTTCACCTTCAAGACTATTCAACCAAGACCCTAGGTTCTTGGCCTCCTCATCTTCACCAATGTTTTCAACACAATCCAATAAAGAGGGAGTGGTAGTGTTAATAGACTTGGAGGTGGAAGTTATTACCGCGGTGGCTTTTGCCATGAGACATGTAGGTCGGATCGATGTCTTCTCATTGGGAGATTCAAATAGAGAGACCGATGAAGAGGAAGTGGTAGCTATGGCAACGTGGGGCAACACCTACGACTTCATCTTCTCCTTCATCTCCGGAGTAGTATGTCTCCAATGTGGGGCCTTCTTGAACATATAGAGCCCTTGGAACCCTTCTAGCGAGGTTCTTGTTTTGTGGAGCTTTGTTCTTGTCCTTGCGAACAAGCTTCCCTTCATTCTCTTCTCTTGGCTCAAAGGGACACTCTTTGACGAAGTGGTTTGCACTTCCACAATTATAGCATGTCCTTGGCCGTTCCCCTTTCTTCCTAAAGATCTTGTTCCTTGAAGGTCTTGGGGCACCGGCTTTGTGAGCCTCCCATCTCTTCCAATACCCTTGCATGGCAAGAGCAATACATTTATGGGCACCCTTGTATGTATCCTCATAGTCCTCATCATCATCATCATCATCATCATCAACTTCTTCAATCTTGGCCATTGCTCTAGACTTCAAGGCAAGGTTGGGAGACTTTCCAAGTCCTCTAGAGCGAGCAAGAGCATCATCCGCACTTTTGTGAGATAAGGATATAGCAATGAACTCACTAAGCACTCCAATGGAGTTAAGGGAGTTGTAGTCGGATCTTGTTCGAATGCTAGTGGAGAGGTTCTTCTCAAATGGAGTTATGGCCTTGACAAACTTCCTCTTGATCCATTCATCCGAGATTTCTTCTTTCCCAAAATCTCTTAGTTGATTGCCAAGAGTGACAACTCTTCTATATAGCTCCTCGGGACTCTCGTCTTCAAGCATGACGAAGTTCTCGGACTTGTCGAGAGCAACATCATATTTTGATGATTGAATGCTAGCATTTCCTTGGAACAAGGAGTCAAGTTTATCCCATGCTTCCTTGGCGGTCTTCAAGCCGCGAATGTGCTCAAGATGTTCTCTTGGGAGAGCCTTTTGAATAGTCACAATAGCGGTCTTGTTGAGTTGGAATTCCACGTCTTCTCTTGGGGTCAAGTTGTTTGGATCATGAGGGTGGAATCCATGAACAACGCTTCTCCATAAAGCGGTGCAACAACCTGAAATATGAGACTCCATATCGAACTTCCATGATGAGAATTCGTTAGTGTTAAGCATGGGAGGATTTCCAACATTAACCATGTGTGGTATTGTAGCAATAGGGTGGATAGAATCATAATTGGGAGGTGGTGGAACTTTAGAGTTAGACCCCGAACCGTTAGCCGATTGAGACTTGGAGCCCTCGGAGTTCCCACTACTCTTAGCCTTTTTCGGCTTTTGCTTTGGCTTTCGCCTTAGCTAAAACGATGTTAGCTTCCATTTCATCAATGTCCGGAATGGATTCTTCATCCGAGCTAACATCGTTGGTAGTGAGAGGTGCTTCCTCGGACTCCTTGGTTCTCCCCATCAATACCTCCATCATTTTCTTGATGCTAGAAACCTCCGTACTGACAGTAGAGCTAACCTTAGACATTTCGGCTTGGAGGATTCCAACCGAGTCTTGTAGGTTAGATATACTGTCGGACATCTTGGAGATTTCCGCACTAGAACTACCGGGGGTATTTTCATCGACCATTGTACTCTTAGGCGGTTAAGCCCTTAGTAAGAGCCGAGGCTCTGATACCAATTGAAAGTGCACTATGGTCAACTAGAGGGGGGGGGTGAATAGGTTGACTACCAATTTTTCTTTTCTTTTCCTTTTAAGGGGCTTAGTAAGATAAGATACGATTCTCTAGATGTGCAACTAAGTGAACAACCTATGTGAAGAGAGTAGTATGCGCAACGGAAGTAAAGCGTAAGGTAGTAAAGCAAACAACAAGTGTAAACAAGGAGACAAGGATATGTTTCACCGTAGTTCCTTCTCAAAGAGAAGTACGTCTACGTTGGAGAGGTGGGGAGCCACCTAGGCGCTCCTCAATAGCACGGTTGTGCACACCTTGTTCTCCTTGAGCTTCTCCGGTGAGGGAGATGCTCGTTTCCACTATGAGGTCGACTTGAAGGCGTTGACCAAACCTTTACAAGGGCTTGAGGTCACTCCACAAGGATGGAGGCTCTCAAGCAATCCGTAGCTTCTTGCAACAAGGTGGAAACTACAAGCACGAGATCTACTAAGGTTTCTAGGCCTCAAGTAGGATTCTAGATCTACTAGGTTGTGGTGGATGGATTTGAAATTCCTTTGGTGGAAGTGTGGATCTAGGTCTCCTCTAGCTCTCCACCAAGTTTGGGAGTGATTGGGTGGACGGAGAGAGAGATCTAAGAGGTTGAAGCTTTCATTAATGGCTAGGAGAGAGAGTGGAAAAAGCTTAGCATTTATGAGGTAGGTGAAGGGGTATTTATACTCTTGGCCACGAAGTAGCCGTTTGCAGTCCAGTGCACCGGAGGCTCCGGTGGTTTCACCGGAGGCTCCGGTGGGTCTTCTTTGCACTGCGCAGTTGCGCAGTGCCTTATCCTTTTTTGCGCTGCAGAGGAGGCCGGAGGCTCCGGTGAACCGAGCGGAGGTTCCGCCCACCGGACCCGCACCGGAGGCTCCGGTGGAACCTCCGCCACTTTCCAACAGAAGGGGTGCCGAGCGGAGCTAGCACCGGACCCTTCACCGGAGGCCATTTGCCCTAGCGCCAGGGGGCCACCGGATGTCCACCGGAGGCTCCGGTGGAACCTCCGCCACTTTCCAACAGAAGGGTGTTTGGGCGGAGGGACCACCGGATGCACACCGGATCCTTTTTTGCACACAGGCTGAGTGGCAGCAGCGGGCTGAGCCTCCGGTGGATTCACCGGAGCCTCCGGTGGATTTACCGGAGCCTCCGGTGGATTCACCGGAGCTTCCGCCCCTGCATATTTTGGCTTCCTGGGATCCTTTCTCTTAGCACTTTTCGAATATATTAAGCATTAGCCCCATAGATATAGTGAACCTAATAACCTGGGCATTTTCATCATTTGAACAAACATTAGATCCAACAATTATGTTGTCATATAATTACCAAAACGGACGATGATCTTTCAACAGGTTGTGCTGGAGTAACATAGGATGGAGCGTTGAGGGGAGGCCGGGTCATATCAGATTCAACAGGAGATTTAGCCACTTCAGTGATGTGCACCTCAGAGGGGTTCACTTGATGAATTTCATCAGTATTTGCAGAAACAACAGACATAGATTTTGAGAAGCTTTCAGACTCAATGGATGTTTCAGGAGTCTCCACAACAGGGCCATCATCAGCACCTGGGATTTGTCGCAACATGTCTTTCCACATGCAGCCTTTGTCACTTTTTGACTTGAGCAATTGCTTTAGAAACTCTTCATAAGTTAATTCATTTTGTAGGGGCTCCTCCGGGTTCTCCACAACCCCAGCAGTGATAAGTTTGGGCTTAGCAAGGTACTCCAGGTACCTGTCATAGTGATCAACTGCTGGAGCTGCATTCAACCTGGAGCTGGACCCTTCAGGAAGAGGAATCATCTGTCTTTGGTCATTATTTGTATAACCCAGCTTGTGCACATTCGCAGGAAAGGAATCATCATCACTGTCATCTTCAAAACTTTCAGAAGGTTCAGGGGCCTTCCTCTTCGCTTTGTCCATGGATTGATCTGGAATCCCTTGTGCAGAAAGATTTGAAGCACCAACCTGCCTGCCATATGCATTCCTAGCATCTATCATAAAGCCACCAGTGCCTGAGTTAGCAGCAGATCTACTGTTATTAGGAGGATCCTGTCTTGCACGTTTAGGGGTGTGGTGTGATTCAGCACCCGCAGGTTTTTCAGTATCTTTATCTCTTGCAACGCTCTCAGAAGTAGGCTTCTTGGTTTGCTTGCTGATGTGGATCTCCCTAGTGAACTCAATGTCATAAAACTTGCTTCCAATGTTAACATTGGATACAACTGGTGGAACCAATGAGACATCAGCGTTCCCAATCTTTACTCGCACATAATCAACATTATTCATACTGTGCCTGTCTACCAAAATAGTCTTCCCCACTAGGCTTCCAACATATACAGCAGTAGGACAATTTCTGTTTCCCAGAGGAATACCTTTAACCTGGAACCAAGCAACATCAAGATCCCCCGTGGAGCCATATTCAGGGGTCCAGTGCTCAACCCTAATGACCACTCCAGGAATGCTCCTCAGGCGAGCCTCGCTGAAGTGGATCCAGGCGTCAACATCACGAGAACTCGGAAATCTCATCAGGAATTTCTTTGCTGCCAAAGGTTTGGCATACCACCTCCATGAGCAGTTCCTTCCAGCCCATTGTAAAAAATTCTTCTTCGATCTCTCTTGCAGATGGGTTACCTTCCAGCACCTCGATAACAGCTTGGTGCATTTCTTCAGGCGGAGCAACGTTTCTGATATCTGGGATCACGAAGAACCCCCCGCCTGGAATAGCTGCGCCCACAAAGGGAGCTGCAACCTCCCACGGTCTGATCTCATCAAAGACAAATTTATCGACGTTGTCATCACCACAGATGATGCAAAGATTATCCGTATCAATGGGGCTGGATAGATTTTCTTGGAAATTGACAGCGCGTGGGGGAACATCAGTCTCCCTATCCGTTTCCTCTTCAGATTGATCAGCAAAAGTAACAAAACCAGAGTCTCTCCCAACCCTAATCGTGCCCACAACTGCAGAGGAGTTGTCGACGGGTTGCTGCTCTGCTTGAGGAGCAGATGAGTCTCTCCTACCACCATTAGAGTTGTCTGAATCTTCCTCAACCATCTCCGCGCGATGGTTCCATCGGTCACTGTTACCTTGATTTGCAGGGGAGGGCCTCGATGGCTTGCGGGAGATAGCTCCTAGACGATTGTTGTTGTTATACGTACCTCTTCCTGAATCGCTACCAGGAGCACGGCCATAGTCACGGCTGCGCGACCTTGAATCGCCACGATCTTGACAAGCATCACGGCGGGTATCCCTTCCCCTAGGAACCGCCGGTCCATAGGCTCCGGCTTGGTCGAAGGCGGTCGCGTCGTACCCACCAGGAGGACGGCGAGGAGGAAAGTTAGCCCGAGGTGGGGGCGGAGGTCCACCACCGCGCCCTCCGCGTCTGTTGTTGTTGAAAGCCATCAGTGTAGGAGAAGAAGATACCACCGTCGAAAAACTCCGGCGATCTCCAAGAACGGTTCCTCTCGACTCAGAGTTTATGGGACCTGGATTTGATTTACGCAGGATGGATTTTCAGAGGCTGGATCTGGACGAAGACTACCCGCGGCTCTCCTGCTCCCCTCCCCCTCTCCCAAATGTGCGCAAATCTGGAGTTTAGATCTAGGTTAGGTGGGGGACGGGAAGATAAAGGAGCAGCGCGGACGCGCGACGGCGCAGGCCCACTCTCAGCGAGGGGAGTAGACGGCGCGTCACGGAGACCCACCGGCGAGTCACGGAAGAGAGCACGAGGGCCCAGAGTCTGGCACAGTCGCTGAGGGACACGCACGCCATGAATCTGGACACGCGGCGAAACAAGCTGCTCACCAACTACCGCAACGTAACACGGGAAGGAGAGACGTGCACCAACCACTACCTCCTCACCGTCGTCGATTAGCCGCACATCCACGACGATCCCGCCAGCATCGACGAGCACTAATCGCCGCTCGGCACATCGAAGAATAATCGCGCCAACCCTAGTAAGCGATTCGCCTGTCACGTGGTAGAGCGCGGTCCACCGCAACGAGACAGGGGACGGGGGATTACTCGGCC
>JAPCYS010001834.1:0-18558 GCA_028641055.1 Alopecurus myosuroides | reverse complement strand
CATTTCTGCTTCGGTCCTCCCCCTTTGGCCTTCTCGACCAATCACGTCGCTCGAAACACTCTTCCAATAAACGTATAATACGACTAGCAGCGAGCCGTAGTCTTAGCCGATGAGCCGATGAGCCGCTAGCCGACCGAATATTAGATGCGAAAATAAACGCGGGGAGGAATCGAACCTGGGACCGCCAGTTTGCCGCACACGGGTGATAGCCACTGGTACTGCCAAATGGACGTGTCAAAATAGCCGCCAACAGCTATGTAGCTCGCCTCTCCACGTCGACGCACCTTTTCCCCGGGCCAACCAAGCGACAGACGCGTGGCGCGTCGTGTCAGCGACCGAGGGGGCACGCAGTAACTCCCGCCGCCCGCGCAACCACCCCCTCCCCTCTTTATCTTCACGTCTCACGGCGCCGCCTCTCTCAGTTCAACGCTCCACCTCGCTCCGCCTCTCTCCCCCACCGCTCTACCTCCCACCTCATCCCATTGATTCGCCGCCGCCGCCCCATGGCCGGATCGCGGAGCCGCCATTCCCCGCCGCCAATCCGCAGCGCCACCCGTGGCCGCGCGGTGCAGCGCGGCTCCTCGAGCAACCGCCGCCGTTCCCCTCCGCCGATTCGCAGCGCGCTTCCAAGGCGGGACGTGCACGCCGGCGGCTCCACCTCGCGCGCCCCCCGCATCATCGTCGAGCCGGCTGACCTCCCACCTCCTCCGCCGCCGCCGAGGTACCTCGGAGTCCGCCAGCGCGAGTGGGGCTCGTGGGGTGGCCGAAATTTACGACCGGCACACCGGCGAACGCCAATGGATCGGGACGTACCAGTCCGCGATCCAGGCGGCCCACGCGTACGACCAGCGGAGCCGGTTCCTCCACGGCGCGGAGGCGCGGCTGAACTTCCCCGACGGCCTCCCCCCTGGCGAGACGCCAGACCTGGGGCCTATTGACCCCGCGTGGCCACGCGACGTCAGCTGCGTGAGGACCGCGAGGCGCGGGAGAGGCTCGAGGCGGAGCGTGCTGGCGCGGCTTACATGGAGGAGCTGCAGCGGCAGTACCCAGGCCTCGTCGCCGAACAGCGCGCCAAGATGGAGGAGTACTATGCGCTGCGCCTGGTCCGCCGGGGCACGTGAAGGAGGAGACGGTCATCGTGAAGGAGGAGCCGCACTGGGGGCAGTCGGCGGGTGCTAGCACATCCGGTGCCGGTCCGTCTTCTGCACCGTCGCTCGCCGCCTTCACCGCCGAGGACAACGATGATAGCAGCGTTGACTGGAGCGAGCTGGAGGCGGAGTGCGACGACGATGAGTGGTCGTGTCTAGTTTTTAGGGTTATGAGTAGTCGTGTCTAGATTTAGGTTATGGTTGTCGCCCGTAAGTGTCGGTGTCGTGTTCGTGTCCGTGTCGCCGTAAGTGTCGTTGTCATATCGATGTGGCTATGTGTTTAACTAACGGTATTTTAATAAAATGTGTGTTTCAAATGTTTTAAGATTTCAAATATGCATGCAATGAAGTTATTTATCCTAGTATTAAATTATTAAAATTGTTTCACGACGTTTACATTCGTGCGACGTTTAACGCGGTGGCGGCGACAAGACAATAACGGCATGGTTTTGGAAAGAACCACAGAGAATTGAAACTTACAAAGTTGCAACCCTAAAAAAGTAAGACACGTGCATGTAGACCAGTACATAAAATGATAGATCATGTAGAATCCGGTCAAGATCCGGCACAACCGAAGGGGTTTTCGGTCTGTGGACCGGTCCTGATCCGGTAACCAGTATTCCAGCCGGACGACGGCCGGGTTGCCTGTAAGTGCTCCGGCACTACCGAAGGCTTTTCCGGTCTGGCTGCCGGCTCCAACCGATCCAGACCGGTTCCAGTACCGGTCTAACCAACTTGAGAACCAACCAGCGCAGAGAAAACCCCAACGACCATTTTTTAAGTTTGCAACGGCCATATTTCAGATTCTCCTCTTAAAAAATTGTGATTTGCGAGAAGGTGGTGAATAAGAGTTGAATTTATAACATGTGTCCATAAATAAAAAAACAAATATTTCATATATTGCAAACGCAAACAAAATAGTTACTCCCAACATAATTAACTTCTCTTAAAGAACTAATAATATTTTAAAATTTAAATAGCGAATAATACTAATAAATCCAAACGATTCGACCTAATCCAAACCGCCGGCCTGCCCCATCCCGTAAGTTTACACTGTCTTTCTTAGGTAAGTTCCGATATTTTAAACCCATTTCATCATTGCATTATAAAAGATTTTAAAATCTTTTAAAAATGTGAAACATTGGCATTATATCCATGTTTGTTAATGACATCATGTGTGCAAAATTTGAAATTAATTTGGAGTAGTTCAAAAAAACTACCTTATCATAAAAACTTGTTTAAGCGAGACCAGATGGTCTTTCCCTAAGAAGTTTAATTTTTTGATCATCTCTAAATTACCTCAAATTTGTTGTACATGGTGTCTAACGTGTAGGAAACAGAAAACACAAAATAAATGAAAACAAAAAGCATTATAAACATTTTAAATCCTTACAAAATGTGAAACATTAGCATTCTATCCATGTTTGTTAATGACATCATGTATGGAAATGTGGTCCACATGCTCGTAAGGTGGCAGACCTAGATGGCTAAGAGTGGTACATGTTGGTTCACAACCCTAAAGGTGATGGATGCAAAGCTAGATGGACTTAGCGACTGTTGCATGTGGGTCCACGTGCCCGAATGGTGGTGGCGGCAGCCATAGATTGCTAAGAGTGCTACATATGCGTCCACAACCATGAATATGATGGATGCAAAGCTAGATGGGCATATCAACTGTTGCATGTGGGTCCACATGCTTGAAAGGTGGCAGACCTAGAAGGCATAGAGTGGTACATGTGGGTCCACAACCCTGAAGGTGATTGATGGAAAGCTAGATTGGCATAGCAACTGTTGCATGTGGGTCCACGTGACCGAATGGTGGTGGTGGCAGACCTAGATGGCTTAGAGTCATACATGTGGTCCACAACCCTGAAGGTGATGGATGCAAAGCTAGATGGACTTAGTGATTGTTTCATGTGGGTCCACGTGCCCGAATGGTGGTGGCGGCAGCCATAGATTGCTAAGAGTGCTACATATGCGTCCACAACCCTGAAGGTAATGGATGCAAAGCTAGATGGGCATATCAATTGTTGCATGTGCGTCCACATGCTTGAAAGGTGGTACACCTAGAAGGCTTAGAGTGGTTATGTGGGTCCACAATCCTGAAGGTGATTGATGGAAAGCTAGATGGACATAGGGACTGCTGAATGTGGGTCCACGTTCCCGGAATGTGGTGGTAGCATACCTAGATGGCTAATAATGGTAAATGTGGCTCCAGAACCCTGAGGGTGATGGATGCAATGCTATATGGGCTAAGAGCGGTACATGCGGGTCCACAACCCTGAAGGTGATTGATGTATAGCTAGATGGGCATAGCAACTGTTGCATGTGGGTCCACGTGTCTGAATGGTGGTGGTGGCAGACCTAGATGGCTTAGAGTCGTACATGCGGGTCCACAACCCTGGAGGTGATGGATGCAATGGTAGATGGGCATAGCAAGTGTTGCATGTGGGTCCACGTGCCTAAAAGGTATCGGTGGCAGACCTAGATGGCTAAGAGAGGTACATGCGGGTCCATAACCCTGAAGGTGATTGATGGAAAGCTAGATGACCATAGCGACTGTTGCATGTGGGTCCACGTGCCCGAAAGGTGGTTGTGGCGGACCTAGATGGCTAAGAGCGGTACATGCGGGTCCACAACCCTGGCATCTGCCATCCGCCAGTGACGCATGGATTGACGTGAACCACTCCTAGCTATCGAGAGGTCCATTCATCCGTAGCCATCGTGCATGTCGAACTCACCCATCTGGCTAAGTGTATGCGGGTCCACGTGCCCGAGCGTGGTCGACGGAGACCTACGGTTGGATAAGACTGGTACATGTGGGTCCACGGCCATGACGGTGGTAGACGAGAAGCTAGTTCCGCCATGACGCCCGTTTTCATTTGGGTCCAGGTGCCACAAAGGCGACGGACGCAGGCTAAGAGTGGTACATGTGGGTCCACAACCCTGAAGGGGATGGATGCAAAGCTAGATGGGCATATAAACTGTTGCATGTGGGTCCACATGCTCGAAAGGTGGCAGACCTAGAAGGCTTAGAGTGGTACATGTGGATCCACAACCCTGAATGTAGTTGATGCAAAGCTAGATGGTCATATCAACTGTTGCATGTGGGTCCACGTGTCCGAACGGCGGTGGTGGCAGACCTAGTTGGCTTAGAGTCGTACATGCGGGGTCCACAACCCTAAAGGTGACGAATGTAAAGATAGCTTTGCATAGCGATTGTTGCATTTGGGTCCACGTGCCCGAAAGGTGGTGGTGGCGGACCAAGATGGCTAAGAGTGGTACATGCAGGTCCACAACCCTGGATGTGATGGATGCAACGCTAGATTATCATAGAAAGTGTTGCGTGTTGGTCCACGTGTCCGAAAGGTGGTGGAAGATGGCTAAGAATAGTACATGCTGGTCTAGAACCCTGGAGGTGATGGATGCAACGCTAGATGGGCATAGAAACTGTTGCGTGTGGGTCCACGTGACCGAAAGTGGTACATGCGTGTACGCAATCCTGAAGGTGATGAATGTAGATCTATATGGGCATAACAACTATTGCATGTGGGTCCACAAACCTGTAGGCGATGGATGCAATGCTATAAGGGCGTGGCAAATGTTGCATGTGGGTCCACGTGACCGAACTGTAGTGGCGGCAGACCTAGATTGGTAAGAGTTCTACCACCACCACCTTTCGGGCACGTGGACCACTTGCAGCAGTCGCTATGTTCATGCGGGTCCACAACCCTGGAGGCGATGGATTCAAAGCTATATGAGCATAGCAACTGTTACATATGGCCCACGTGGGCCATAGCAATTGTTACATGTGGGTCCACGTGTTTAAGAGGTATCGGTGGCAGTCCTAGATAGCTAAGAGCGGTACATGACGGTCCACAACCCTGAAGGTGATTAATTCACAACATGCAATGATAGACCAATAGCAAATGTAATTAAATTATTTTAACAAGATGCAACGTAAACAATGGACATGCAACCCGAAAAATTAAGACACAATAAGCATGACTATATATACATGATATGTAACACGTAGGAAACTTATATAGCAAAGAATAACATGAAATTATAGTTACATCGTTGCGTGTGGGTCCACGTGTGCCATAGGTGGTACGGGGCATACCCTACCACCTTCCACTCGCAGTGGACCCGCATGCAACAAAGCAACGCTACCAGGGCACCCCATTTAGACTCTTTGTGCATGCATGTGGGTCCAGCTGCGTCGCTCCTATCCGTTTTGCTACGCATCTGCCCTCCGCCGGTGACACGCATGGATCGACGTGAACCGCTCCTAGCTAGCGAGGTCCACTCATCCGTAGCCATCGTGCATGTCGAACTCACCCAGCTGGCTAAGTGTATGCGGGTCCACGTGCCCGAGCGTGGTCGGCGGAGACCTACGGTTGGATAAGACTGGTACATGTGGGTCCACGGCCATGACGGTGGTAGACGAGAAGCTAGTTCCGCCATGACGCCCGCTTTCATTTGGGTCCAGGTGCCACAAAGGCGACGGACGCAGAACTATGTGGTCGGTACATCGTTGCGTGTGGGTCCACATGTGCCATAGGTGGTACGGGGCATACCCTACCACCTTCCACTCGCCGTGGACCCGCATGCAACAAAGCAACGCTACCAGTGCACCCCATTTATACTCTTTGTGCATGTGGGTCCAGCTGCGTCGCTCCTAACCGTTTTGCTACGCATCTGCCCTCCGCCGGTGACACGCATGGATCGACGTGAACCGCTCCTAGCTATCGAGGTCCATTCATCCGTAGCCATCGTGCATGTCGAACTCACCCATCTGGCTAAGTGTATGCGGGTCCACGTGCCCGAGCGTGGTCGGCGGAGACCTACGGTTGGATAAGACTGGTACATGTGGGTCCACGGCCATGACGGTGGTAGACGAAGCTAGTTCCGTCATGACGCCCGTTTTCATTTGGGTCCAGGTGCCACAAAGGCGACGGACGCAGGCTAAGAGTGGTACATGTGGGTCCACAACCCTGAAGGGGATGGATGCAAAGCTAGATGGGCATATAAACTGTTGCATGTGGGTCCACATGCTCGAAAGGTGGCAGACCTAGAAGGCTTAGAGTGGTACTGTGGATCCACAACCCTGAATGTAGTTGATGCAAAGCTAGATGGTCATATCAACTGTTGCATGTGGGTCCACGTGTCCGAACGGCGGTGGTGGCAGACCTAGATGGCTTAGAGTCGTACATGCGGGGTCCACAACCCTAAAGGTGACGAATGTAAAGATAGCTTTGCATAGCGATTGTTGCATTTGGGTCCACGCGCCCGAAAGGTGGTGGTGGCGGACCAAGATGGCTAAGAGTGGTACATGCAGGTCCACAACCCTGGATGTGATGGATGCAACGCTAGATTATCATAGAAAGTGTTGCGTGTTGGTCCACGTGTCCGAAAGGTGGCGGAAGATGGCTAAGAATAGTACATGCTGGTCTAGAACCCTGGAGGTGATGGATGCAACGCTAGATGGGCATAGAAACTGTTGCGTGTGGGTCCACGTGACCGAAAGTGGTACATGCGTGTACGCAATCCTGAAGGTGATGAATGTAGATCTATATGGGCATAACAACTATTGCATGTGGGTCCACAAACCTGTAGGCGATGGATGCAATGCTATAAGGGCGTGGCAACTGTTGCATGTGGGTCCACGTGACCGAACTGTAGTGGCGGCAGACCTAGATTGGTAAGAGTTCTACCACCACCTTTCGGGCACGTGGACCACTTGCAGCAGTCGCTATGTTCATGCGGGTCCACAACCCTGGAGGCGATGGATTCAAAGCTATATGAGCATAGCAACTCTTACATATGGCCCACGTGGGCCATAGCAATTGTTACATGTGGGTCCACGTGTTTAAGAGGTATCGGTGGCAGTCCCAGATAGCTAAGAGCGGTACATGACGGTCCACAACCCTGAAGGTGATTAATTCACAACATGCAATGATAGACCAATAGCAAATGTAATTAAATTATTTTAACAAGATGCAACGTAAACAATGGACATGCAACCCGAAAAATTAAGACACAATAAGCATGACTATATATACATGATATGTAACATGTAGGAAACTTATATAGCAAAGAATAACATGAAATTATAAGTTACATCGTTGCGTGTGGGTCCACGTGTGCCATAGGTGGTACGGGGCATACCCTACCACCTTCCACTCGCAGTGGACCCGCATGCAACAAAGCAACGCTACCAGGGCACCCCATTTAGACTCTTTGTGCATGCATGTGGGTCCAGCTGCGTCGCTCCTAACCGTTTTGCTACGCATCTGCCCTCCGCCGGTGACACGCATGGATCGACGTGAACCGCTCCTAGCTAGCGAGGTCCACTCATCCGTAGCCATCGTGCATGTGGAACTCACCCAGCTGGCTAAGTGTATGCGGGTCCACATGCCCGAGCGTGGTCGGCGGAGACCTACGGTTGGATAAGACTGGTACATGTGGGTCCACGGCCATGACGGTGGTAGACGAGAAGCTAGTTCCGCCATGACGCCCGCTTTCATTTGGGTCCAGGTGCCACAAAGGCGACGGACGCAGAACTATGTGGTCGGTACATCGTTGCGTGTGGGTCCACATGTGCCATAGGTGGTACGGGGCATACCCTACCACCTTCCACTCGCCGTGGACCCGCATGCAACAAAGCAACGCTACCAGTGCACCCCATTTATACTCTTTGTGCATGCATGTGGGTCCAGCTGCGTCGCTCCTAACCGTTTTGCTACGCATCTGCCCTCCGCCGGTGACACGCATGGATCGACGTGAACCGCTCCTAGCTATCGAGAGGTCCACTCATCCGTAGCCATCGTGCATGTCGAACTCACCCATCTGGCTAAGTGTATGCGGGTCCACGTGCCCGAGCGTGGTCGGCGGAGACCTACGGTTGGATAAGACTGGTACATGTGGGTCCACGGCCATGACGGTGGTAGACGAGAAGCTAGTTCCGCCATGACGCCCGTTTTCATTTGGGTCCAGGTGCCACAAAGGCGACGGACGCAGAACTATGTGGTCGGTACATCGTTGCGTGTGGGTCCACATGTGCCATAGGTGGTACGGGGCATACCCTACCACCTTCCACTCGCCGTGGACCCGCATGCAACAAAGCAACGCTACCAGTGCACCCCATTTATACTCTTTGTGCATGTGGGTCCAGCTGCGTCGCTCCTAACCGTTTTGCTACGCATCTGCCCTCCGCCGGTGACACGCATGGATCGACGTGAACCGCTCCTAGCTATCGAGAGGTCCATTCATCCGTAGCCATCGTGCATGTCGAACTCACCCAGCTGGCTAAGTGTATGCGGGTCCACGTGCCCGAGCGTGGTCGGCGGAGACCTACGGTTGGATAAGACTGGTACATGTGGGTCCACGGCCATGACGGTGGTAGACGAGAAGCTAGTTCCGCCATGACGCCCGTTTTCATTTGGGTCCAGGTGCCACAAAGGCGACGGACGCAGGTTAAGAGTGGTACATGTGGGTCCACAACCCTGAAGGGGATGGATGCAAAGCTAGATGGGCATATAAACTGTTGCATGTGGGTCCACATGCTCGAAAGGTGGCAGACCTAGAAGGCTTAGAGTGGTACATGTGGATCCACAACCCTGAATGTAGTTGATGCAAAGCTAGATGGTCATATCAAACTGTTGCATGTGGGTCCACGTGTCCGAACGGCGGTGGTGGCAGACCTAGATGGCTTAGAGTCGTATATGCGGGGTCCACAACCTAAGGTGACGAATGTAAAGATAGCTTTGCATAGCGATTGTTGCATTTGGGTCCACGCGCCCGAAAGGTGGTGGTGGCGGACCAAGATGGCTAAGAGTGGTACATGCAGGTCCACAACCCTGGATGTGATGGATGCAACGCTAGATTATCATAGAAAGTGTTGCGTGTTGGTCCACGTGTCCGAAAGGTGGCGGAAGATGGCTAAGAATAGTACATGCTGGTCTAGAACCCTGGAGGTGATGGATGCAACGCTAGATGGGCATAGAAACTGTTGCATGTGGGTCCACGTGACCGAAAGTGGTACATGCGTGTACGCAATCCTGAAGGTGATGAATGAGATCTATATGGGCATAACAACTATTGCATGTGGGTCCACAAACCTGTAGGCGATGGATGCAATGCTATAAGGGCGTGGCAACTGTTGCATGTGGGTCCACGTGACCGAACTGTAGTGGCGGCAGACCTAGATTGGTAAGAGTTCTACCACCACTACCTTTCGGGCACGTGGACCACTTGCAGCAGTCGCTATGTTCATGCGGGTCCACAACCCTGGAGGCGATGGATTCAAAGCTATATGAGCATAGCAACTGTTACATATGGCCCACGTGGGCCATAGCAATTGTTCCATGTGGGTCCACGTGTTTAAGAGGTATCGGTGGCAGTCCTAGATAGCTAAGAGCGGTACATGACGGTCCACAACCCTGAAGGTGATTAATTCACAACATGCAATGATAGACCAATAGCAAATGTAATTAAATTATTTTAACAAGATGCAACTTAAACAATGGACATGCAACCCGAAAAATTAAGACACAATAAGCATGACTATATATACATGATATGTAACATGTAGGAAACTTATATAGCAAAGAATAACATGAAATTATAAGTTACATCGTTGCGTGTGGGTCCACGTGTGCCATAGGTGGTACGGGGCATACCCTACCACCTTCCACTCGCAGTGGACCCGCATGCAACAAAGCAACGCTACCAGGGCACCCCATTTAGACTCTTTGTGCATGCATGTGGGTCCAGCTGCGTCGCTCCTAACCGTTTTGCTACGCATCTGCCCTCCGCCGGTGACACGCATGGATCGACGTGAACCGCTCCTTGCTATCGAGAGGTCCATTCATCCGTAGCCATCGTGCATGTCGAACTCACCCAGCTGGCTAAGTGTATGCGGGTCCACGTGCCCGAGCGTGGTCGGCGGAGACCTACGGTTGGATAAGACTGGTACATGTGGGTCCACGGCCATGACGGTGGTAGACGAGAAGCTAGTTCCGCCATGACGCCCGTTTTCATTTGGGTCCAGGTGCCACAAAGGCGACGGACGCAGGTTAAGAGTGGTACATGTGGGTCCACAACCCTGAAGGGGATGGATGCAAAGCTAGATGGGCATATAAACTGTTGCATGTGGGTCCACATGCTCGAAAGGTGGCAGACCTAGAAGGCTTAGAGTGGTACATGTGGATCCACAACCCTGAATGTAGTTGATGCAAAGCTAGATGGTCATATCAACTGTTGCATGTGGGTCCACGTGTCCGAACGGCGGTGGTGGCAGACCTAGATGGCTTAGAGTCATATATGCGGGGTCCACAACCCTAAGGTGACGAATGTAAAGATAGCTTTGCATAGCGATTGTTGCATTTGGGTCCACGCGCCCGAAAGGTGGTGGTGGCGGACCAAGATGGCTAAGAGTGGTACATGCAGGTCCACAACCCTGGATGTGATGGATGCAACGCTAGATTATCATAGAAAGTGTTGCGTGTTGGTCCACGTGTCCGAAAGGTGGCGGAAGATGGCTAAGAATAGTACATGCTGGTCTAACCCTGGAGGTGATGGATGCAACGCTAGATGGGCATAGAAACTGTTGCATGTGGGTCCACGTGACCGAAAGTGGTACATGCGTGTACGCAATCCTGAAGGTGATGAATGTAGATCTATATGGGCATAACAACTATTGCATGTGGGTCCACAAACCTGTAGGCGATGGATGCAATGCTATAAGGGCGTGGCAACTGTTGCATGTGGGTCCACGTGACCGAACTGTAGTGGCGGCAGACCTAGATTGGTAAGAGTTCTACCACCACTACCTTTCGGGCACGTGGACCACTTGCAGCAGTCGCTATGTTCATGCGGGTCCACAACCCTGGAGGCGATGGATTCAAAGCTATATGAGCATAGCAACTGTTACATATGGCCCACGTGGGCCATAGCAATTGTTCCATGTGGGTCCACGTGTTTAAGAGGTATCGGTGGCAGTCCTAGATAGCTAAGAGCGGTACATGACGGTCCACAACCCTGAAGGTGATTAATTCACAACATGCAATGATAGACCAATAGCAAATGTAATTAAATTATTTTAACAAGATGCAACTTAAACAATGGACATGCAACCCGAAAAATTAAGACACAATAAGCATGACTATATATACATGATATGTAACATGTAGGAAACTTATATAGCAAAGAATAACATGAAATTATAAGTTACATCGTTGCGTGTGGGTCCACGTGTGCCATAGGTGGTACGGGGCATACCCTACCACCTTCCACTCGCAGTCGACCCGCATGCAACAAAGCAACGCTACCAGTGCACCCCATTTATACTCTTTGTGCATGCATGTGGGTCCAGCTGCGTCGCTCCTATCCGTTTTGCTACGCATCTGCCCTCCGCCGGTGACACGCATGGATCGACGTGAACCGCTCCTAGCTATCGAGAGGTCCACTCATCCGTAGCCATCGTGCATGTCGAACTCACCCATCTGGCTAAGTGTATGCGGGTCCACGTGCCCGAGCATGGTCGGCGGAGACCTACGGTTGGATAAGACTGGTACATGTGGGTCCACGGCCATGACGGTGGTAGACGAGAAGCTAGTTCTGCCATGACGCCCGTTTTCATTTGGGTCCAGGTGCCACAAAGGCGACGGACGCAGAACTATGTGGTCGGTACATCGTTGCGTGTGGGTCCACATGTGCCATAGGTGGTACGGGGCATACCCTACCACCTCCCACTCGCCGTGGACCCGCATGCAACAAAGCAACGCTACCAGTGCACCCCATTTATACTCTTTGTGCATGTGGGTCCAGCTGCGTCGCTCCTAACCGTTTTGCTACGCATCTCCACTCCGCCGGTGACACGCATGGATCGACGTGAACCGCTCCTAGCTATCGAGAGGTCCATTCATCCGTAGCCATCGTGCATGTCGAACTCACCCAGCTGGCTAAGTGTATGCGGGTCCACGTGCCCGAGCGTGGTCGGCGGAGACCTACGGTTGGATAAGACTGGTACATGTGGGTCCACGGCCATGACGGTGGTAGACGAGAAGCTAGTTCCGCCATGACGCCCGTTTTCATTTGGGTCCAGGTGCCACAAAGGCGACAGACGCAGGCTAAGAGTGGTACATGTGGGTCCACAACCCTGAAGGGGATGGATGCAAAGCTAGATGGGCATATAAACTGTTGCATGTGGGTCCACATGCTCGAAAGGTGGCAGACCTAGAAGGCTTAGAGTGGTACATGTGGATCCACAACCCTGAATGTAGTTGATGCAAAGCTAGATGGTCATATCAACTGTTGCATGTGGGTCCACGTGTCCGAACGGCGGTGGTGGCAGACCTAGATGGCTTAGAGTCGTACATGCGGGGTCCACAACCCTAAAGGTGACGAATGTAAAGATAGCTTTGCATAGCGATTGTTGCATTTGGGTCCACGCGCCCGAAAGGTGGTGCTGGCGGACCAAGATGGCTAAGAGTGGTACATGCAGGTCCACAACCCTGGATGTGATGGATGCAACGCTAGATTATCATAGAAAGTGTTGCGTGTTGGTCCACGTGTCCGAAAGGTGGCGGAAGATGGCTAAGAATAGTACATGCTGGTCTAGAACCCTGGAGGTGATGGATGCAACGCTAGATGGGCATAGAAACGGTTGCGTGTGGGTCCACGTGACCGAAAGTCGTACATGCGTGTACGCAATCCTGAAGGTGATGAATGTAGATCTATATGGGCATAACAACTATTGCATGTGGGTCCACAAACCTGTAGGCGATGGATGCAATGCTATAAGGGCGTGGCAACTGTTGCATGTGGGTCCACGTGACCGAACTGTAGTGGCGGCAGACCTAGATTGGTAAGAGTTCTACCACCACTACCTTTCGGGCACGTGGACCACTTGCAGCAGTCGCTATGTTCATGCGGGTCCACAACCCTGGAGGCGATGGATTCAAAGCTATATGAGCATAGCAACTGTTACATATGGCCCACGTGGGCCATAGCAATTGTTACATGTGGGTCCACGTGTTTAAGAGGTATCGGTGGCAGTCCTAGATAGCTAAGAGCGGTACATGACGGTCCACAACCCTGAAGGTGATTAATTCACAACATGCAATGATAGACCAATAGCAAATGTAATTAAATTATTTTAACAAAATGCAACGTAAACAACGGACATGCAACCCAAAAAAATAAGACACAATAAGCATGACTATATATACATGATATGTAACATGTAGGAAACTTATATAGCAAAGAATAACATGAAATTATAAGTTACATCGTTGCGTGTGGGTCCACATGTGCCATAGGTGGTACGGGGCATACCCTACCACCTTCCACTCGCCGTGGACCCGCATGAAACAAAGCAACGCTACCAGGGCACCCCATTTATACTCTTTGTGCATGTGGGTCCAGCTGCGTCGCTCCTAACCGTTTTGCTACGCATCTGCCCTCCGCCGGTGACACGCATGGATCGACGTGAACCGCTCCTAGCTAGCGAGGTCCACTCATCCGTAGCCATCGTGCATGTCGAACTCACCCAGCTGGCTAAGTGTATGCGGGTCCACGTGCCCGAGCGTGGTCGGCGGAGACCTACGGTTGGATAAGACTGGTACATGTGGGTCCACGGCCATGATGGTGGTAGACGAGAACATACCACCACTGCCATCCACCTAGCTGCACTCGGATTCGCTCCATTGCGCGCTTACAAAACCCCCGATCCACACCATACCACGGTTACCAAATCCCACCCCCCCACTCGCCCACGGCACAGAATCGCTGCCCCCGCTGCCGCGCCCACGTAATATTCGTCGCGCCGAAAAACCGTGTAACGCGCTTACCAAATTGTGTAACGCGCGCGCTCTGCCGCGGTACGAATTTTTTTTGGTTAATTGGTTGTCATCAGGGGCGGATCCAAGATTTAAACATAGGGGGGGGCTTAGAAGACATTGACCAACATGAAAATATGTATATGTCTTATAAGTATACCATGGACATCAAATTCTAACATCATATGTTTTGGAGTTGAATAGAAAACTACATTTATGCTAGTTTGAATTGTATCTTTGCTCTCTGAGTTACAAATCCCAATTGACTTTTTGTAAAGAGGAAAAAAGGCCAGCAGTATGCACGATTTGCCGAATGTGATTACTCTAGCCAAGGAAATTGTTTGACCTAGCTAAACTGGAACCGACAGCACTGTTTGACCTAGCCTAATGTGTACAAATTAAAATAGGGCGTGTTGCCGCTAAAAAAAACTGGTACGCTACTGTAACCCAATGACATGTGGGCCCAGGGGCCACCATTTAGTGGCAGCAACTGCATTGTAGTAACTGCAGAGGATCTGAACCCCACTTACATGCTGGCTCCACCGTGCCTGGGTCCACCTGTCATTGGGTCATATTGGAGCCGAGCGTGTGCTCGTAGTCGTGCACCGAAGGGGCGCGCTGCCACAAAAAAATCTGAACGGGGTGGACGGCTGGTCTCCTTAAATTAAGCGTTAATAGCCATCGTCTCCTCCACCTCCTCGTATTTCCAACCAACCGCTCCACTCCCGGCCCGGCGATTCTCTCCCACCTTCCCTCACCCACGCGGTCCACTCCGGCGACATGAATACCGACGGCGCAGGTGGACGCAGCGGTGACGAGCACGGCGAGGACCCGACCGCGCGGAGGGCGGTCATGGAGGCGCTGCAGGAGACGCCGCAGATCTCCACCAGCGCACCGGCGGTGGCTGCATGCGGCGGTGCTGGAGAGGCGGGCGGTTCTTCGTCGACCCGCAAGCGTCCAGTCGACATGGATAATATTGTCGACCTCGGCTATGACCCCGAGGACACCGATTCGGAGATAGAGGTAAAAACCCCGAAACTAGATGTGTTTTTTAGTACACAGTTCATGTCATGAGCAACGGGTTCTCCTTTTTCTCATCGTTGCATACGTAATATCACTTACAAGACTGCACATCTGAAATAACATTCACTATGTCTTTATCCTTTCTCTGTAAGGTTTTTTTTTTTTGAATATAAAGAAGGTAGAGGCGGCCTCTACCTTATTGTTACAAATGTGACTGGGGATTTACAAGGCACCGATCTAAGTAGACTAGACGGTTCAGCGCGCTTCGCTGCGCCGGGGATATGTGGGGTTGAGAAAAAGGCTGGTTGGCGTGGTGTTATTTTGCTAAGGCAGAGTGTTCGTTCGGTTTGTACTACATCATTTTGGAGCTAATAAACCTCACCAAATTTGCTTATAACAAAATATTTGGTTGTCTTCTTTAGACTCTAATTTCTTCGATTACAGAGCATACCGACTCCTGTTATTTGTAAAACGAAATATAAGGCTGGCCAAAGATCCTACATGGCACTTTACTTTCTACTCCGTAAATTTTAGAGGATCAACATATGCATCCTTCATTCATAAGCATATGATACCATGATGTGAAATTTTATCCCAGAAAAACAAGGTTGCAAGCTTCATCGGGACCACTCGATCATCTTTTTGTTTCTTCTGGTCTTCCATGATGCTGGTTGTGCCTTCTCTAGTTAAATTCTTCTAGTCCTGTATAATCTCATAATCACATACGGTAATTAATGTAGCCTTTGGAACATTGGAAGACATGATGTATATACAGTGTTTGTTTCTCACCAACTGCATGTCTTCTGTGTATATGGTCACACAAATTTTCATAGGACAAATCTATTTATAGTGATTACATAGACATATCGTGCATCCCTTCCGAATAAACAGCGAGGCCTAGCTTTGCAATTATATCACGTGACATCATTTTATGGGATAATGTAGAACCTATAGATTGAATTGAAACACATAGTGATTAGCTTGCTTCAGAAAATACCAGTGGCAAAAGATGTCCCTACCGAACAACTAATAAAAAAACATTGAGGCATAAATCATGGAAAATCAATATTGTGAAAGGATATAACATAACCAAACGTCCATTATTCATATATATTCTTCTCTATTATCACGAGAAAGGCAAGCGGTGGAACAAAAGAATGTGTTTGGAGCCACCAGTATGTTCTCATGTAGCGTTAATCAACCGTATCAATTAAGAAATTGATAGATGGATGCGGCAGAAAAGTTCTTTTCCATGCGAAATATCCCATGGTGAATATTTGGTACTCATCTCCGTGTTCCCAGTTTCCAATATATGACTCTGCTTTTTTGTGTATTTTGCATCTAGGAAATTTCAATTTTTTAGTCATGTTTATATGGTTGAAATGAATATGATATGATAAAAAAGTAGGAAGAATAGAATCAAACATATAAATCATAGTAAAAACAGATGCATCAAATGTTTTTCCTAAAAGTCTGGATCTATTTTTATGAAAATCATTTGTAAGGTTTAGAATAATTAAAAAAAAACTTTTTTGTATTCCATCTATATCGAGCCTAGGCCTTAATTTTCGCTATCATACCCGGCTGTCCATAATGTAGGCATTGTGCCTCTGCTAAGATGTTTACAATGGAGCATGTTGTTTTCAAAATTATGTAGCGGATCAGCATCATGATAACACAGAGGTACATATCAAAATAAGGAGAAACTAACATGTTATCCATTTATCATATTCCGTATCCATGTATTCTAACAGATAAAACTATGGTGCCCAATAGTTAGTATGCAAGTTGTCTTTTTGGTGAGCACGAACGAAGGATCAGCATACAAGATAGGAATTTTCCTTCTTGGTGATTCAGACCTGAAGCATTCTGCCATGCTGAAATCTACAATCCATAGAGTAGAACTTAACCCTAAGCATCATTGGAGCTGAAAATGCTTACCAGCCTTCTCGTGGTATTCATTCCGGGAGACAGGCCGGATACATTGCCTGCTCTTGTGAAGACAATAGGATGCGTATAATCTACACAGCTGCAAAGAGCGAAAATGTGCTTTTTATCGAAGCATCAGACCATCAATAGTGTGAACAGCAGTCAGAGTATGGCTCTTGACAAAATTATTTTTTTGTCAAGCAATTGGTCAAAACTCAAAACATATGCATATTCAATTACTTATACACTGAAGATTTAATTGGAGAAATTCTACAAACATTTACTCAGTCATGTGGTATCACCTGACTTGGTGCACGATTTAGCCTCACCTGAAGTCTATGGCTCAAAATCCTAGGCCAAACCCATCTCTGAACCCGAGCCCTATGCCCTCGCTATAAGGAGGCAGGAAGTGGTGTGTCGCCAAGACTGAAGCGAATGTGAGGGACCTGCAGAATAACATCAACCACGCTTGCTGCTATGTGGACTGCAAGGAGATACAGAGCTGTGGCCCATGCTTTGACACAAATTA
Organism: Alopecurus myosuroides; assembly: GCA_028641055.1. NCBI lineage: Eukaryota > Viridiplantae > Streptophyta > Magnoliopsida > Poales > Poaceae > Alopecurus > Alopecurus myosuroides. The sequence goes on along the minus strand of JAPCYS010001834.1, from coordinate 1,084 downwards.
TTTGCATCTCATGCATCGTCGCCTCCGTGACTCAACTATGCCTTTCCTCACTTTCTGATATTTATGAACTTGGCTGCATCATTTGGTGGTGCTTTAGACTGACGAGGGTTGTGAATTGTGATGCATCCAGAGAGCCAAAGTCAATGGTAAAACATGACTAAACAAGAACCTTTAGAAACCATGCTTCAAATCGGCTGCATCTAGTGACACAATATTCATTGCAAGAATTTGAGAACACAATGGCAGATGGTTCGGTTGCTGCAGATTTGCTAAATCGAAATTAGCTTGACCTGCAATAGGGGGATTGAATGAGAGAGAAAGGCATGGGATGGGCGGCCACGGGACAATATAGTCAGTTATACCAGCGAATTCTCCTGGCAGGAAAGTTAGAAGAGGCGGCGCCGATCAGTCCTAGTGCGGACAGAGTGGGTCGTGATCGACGGAAGTACCTGAAGGGTAGGCATCGACAACGGCGATTCCCTGCTGCAGAAGGATGGGCTACAGCGACGAGTCGTTGGGTTCCTGCGGCCGGGGTGAGGGAGGTTTGTCGTATCAGGGAGGGAGGGTGGAGATGAGATCGTGGGGTTGAGACGAAAAACAAGCAAAGGGGAACCTGGATGCGAGCAACGAAACTAAAAATCGACTGAATAAGATGCATTAATGCATTTATTAGTAACTGCCGAAACTTTTAGTTACAACATTATCCTATATATATCACACCTATTTTAGACATACTTCCTCTGTTCCAAAACATAGGGACCTCTTAGCAAGCTGTAATGCATTTAGTAACTGCCGAAACTTTTTATCCTATATATATCACCTATTTTGGACACACTTCCTCTGTTCCAAAATATAGGACGTTTTAGCAAGCCTCTTGCTTAAACGTCTTACAATGTGGAATGGGGGGATTATATCTTATCTTCATGAAGAACAAACTTCAGCTCTTCACTGCGTCACTGAAATGATGCGTAGGGAGTATCTTTAGTTTCAACATTCTCAGGTCCCAATGATTACATGATTTTAAGTCTTGATTCAAATTTAGGTGGACAACATTTAGTTTAGCCTATTCATATTTCATGAATTC
>JAPCYS010003422.1:0-18599 GCA_028641055.1 Alopecurus myosuroides | reverse complement strand
AATGAAAAAATCTAATTATGAAAGTAGTGAATATATAGTGCAAAATTTGAACTCTCTAAAATCTGTCAGATTTATTTTTATTTTTGTGTAGTCCAGAATATGATTTTTTTTGAGTTGAGACTTCACTTCTTAGAAGAATGCATGCATAATTGTCTACATCTGTGAAGTTTTTCAGAATTTTTGAAACTTAGAAATGTGATTTTGGATTAAAAAAAGGCTACATGTAGCACAGGCTACCTTTTGACTTTCTGGGGAGCTCACCCAATATTTCCATTCATTTTTTTATTGAGCTCAACTTGTATCTTCAATTGTACATTGCTAACAAACGCTGCGTAAAAAGAGAAAAATGAGCACACGTGTGGGGACAACCAATGCATGCTCTTACGTGAGTTCTCAGAAATTTGTCCTTTTCTTTTGGTGTATGGTACACATTCGCATGCACTGGACATTCTCAGAGATGCTTTCCTGCTAATCACATGTCTTATCCGTGATGACGTGATTACTCCAACCAGATAAACGGCCAGGATAGCAGGGTACCTACGCGTACGCCTACTCAAATATTTTCCCTAGGTTATTCCTTCTCCCAAATATCCTCTGCACGTAGATGTGCAGCGCAGCGGGCTCTTCCATCATAGAATTACCGCGCCGACAACGGACAGCAGCCGTGCAGCACTTCTCACTTTCGCCTCCGGCATCGCTAGGTTTAGAAATTTAGGGAGGGCCGGAGGGGGAAGTAGGAGGAAAGCAGCGGATGCAGAGCAGGATAGCGGCGCCACGCCACCGGCCACAATCAGGGGCTCGCGGTCTTTGCATCACAGTCTACCGGGACGCGTCCTTCTCCACGATTCCATGCTAGGTATTTATCGATTCCTCCTTCTCGATGTCCTAGCTCCGCAGGTCGCACCTCTTTCCCCGATCCCCTTTTTATTGTCCTCTTGGTGTGTTCTGATCGGCGATCCCACGCCAACGCGTCGGACTTAGGTAGATGCCCTTTCCCTCTGTAACATCCGCTGTGGAGGCCCGCTCTGCTTTCTTGGGATGCAGCGCCGGTGTTGCTCCATCTGCTGTTGCAGCCAAGAACCAGGCCATGAGACAGCAAGACCGCACCACCGCCCGCAACTGCAAGTCCGGCTGCACCGCACGGGCACGGAGAACCGGCCGGAGGTCCAGCAGCCGGCAAGCAACACTAGAACCAAATCGAGCTCCTACTCTTCCCCAATTTTATTTACTTAATTTTGTTCCTTTCTCCGGGATCTCTATGTTAGGAGTTTCCTATTAAAACAGAACTTGCCATATATCCAACTCCAGTGTTCTTGAATCTAACTAATGGTCTGACTTTTGGCTAACTAAAATTTTGTAGCTTTAATCACCTTTCATCGTCATAATGACTTGTTTTGATCCCAGTCTGCCGTATTGTAGACCTGATGTTCAGTGGCCCCTCCTTAGGTATTAGTTATCTATAATAATAACTAAATGGGAGCAACCCACTAACTTATTTCTCTTCACATGCAACCTATCCACCTCATCAAACATCTCTAAGGGCATGTACAATGGTTATATCTTAGCCTTATCATGCTGAGGTGGAGGAGAGAGAAATGGAAAAAAGAGCATTGTCTTATCTTAGCTAAGAGATGATCTCTTAGCACAATTTATCTCACCACAAATTTAGGGATATCTGATAATAAAGAGAAGACTAAGATATAGCCCATTGTATATCGTGTTTTCTTGTCATATCTTAATTACGTGGCTCGTGTAAGATAAGACTGTCTTATCAACCATTGTACACGCCCTAAGCAATCCTAACTTGCCACATCGTACAAGCGTCCACATCACCCACTATGTCATCCACCGCATCATGAAAAGATGATTTTATAGAACTATTATCTCTCCTCTCTCCTCTCTCCTGTTAAACACCAAGTAACGCCAATCCGCTCCTGTAGGAAGAAAGTAACTTCACCTCACCATTTATGTTGCCATTCAGGTGGCCATAAACGCTTGGAAGTCCGGCATGTTCCGTTCCCTTCAGCTCCCCTCACCTTCTCATTCTTAGGGTCGTCTCCTCCATACACCTACTTCCTCTCCTGTTTATCTCTTCCGCCTCCAATTGGAGAACCATCATTTCCTGTCCACCTCCCATGCCATGACGTTCCTGCAAGCCAGCCACCCTCCCATGTTTGTTGGCATGGCAGAGCTCTTGCCGTGCAGCGTAGGCGCGCGTTGGAGCTGAGCAAAACCGCTGCTGGCGGCACCACAGTCCATAGGGCGAGGGGGCTGTTTATCTCTAATGTCTCAGCCGACCACATTGGTTTTGTCAATTCGGTTTCATCCCTATGGATCTGGTCCTATGAGATGTGCAGCATGCTACCTGGTGGATTCGCCCTTGCATCACATGCACAATAACGCAATATCCATGCCCTCGTCTTCCAAGTTGATGGTGTGCAGCATCTGGAATTCTAGATTCTGGTATTTAGTCGCCTACGAACTGCATGACAGAATGCCCTAACATCAACTGCTTGATAGATATCCATATACTCCCGATAATGGACTTTGAGATTGGTAAGAAAATCTTGGTTTTTCTATTTTCATACTCTCATGTCAAGTGATATATATTGTACTACTTCTCATCGCATTTCAGTACAACTGTATGTACAAGCACTGAACGGTTATTTAGTCCTTTTATCTAGGCATGATAGATCTAACATTCTTATTTATATCCACGGGAGAAATTACTTCAAGAAATCACTGTTCTTCTTAAATATTGTGCCAAGTAAACACTTAGAGCATGTCTAACAGACCCCCTATGTTTTCACCCTTAAGACGCGTGTAGAGGGCCCTGTATACACATTTCGCCGGCCAAAAACTCGTGCGAGCTATCAGACCCCCTACCCCCACCCCGTAAAACAGAATATTCTGTTTTACGGGGTGGGGGTAGGGGGTCTGCTAGCTCGCACGAGCTTTTGGCCCCTCAGAAAACAGGGTTTTGCAGGGTTTTGCACAACTACACAAGCATATCAAACATGGCAGATTCAAGATATGCGATGCATAATCCATAGTTTTACATCACAAATAGATCAACAAGTTCATAGGTCATGTTCTAGGCATAGAGGTTCCCAAAAGTACTGCCACCACCAACGCGGTCCACATCAATCTCGGAGCCCACCGTCGGCACTAGCACTCACCGAAGTTGAAGCACCAAGGTTGGTTGCCTCGCGAGCTTGACGCGCCTGCAACTTCCTCGCCATGATCTCGGCCTTGCTCTCTTTCCACCACAGCAGCTGATCGTCGTTCATGTCCTTGGTGTTCATCATCATGATCTCCTTCTCCTCGGCCAAGAGCTCCTTCATGGCTTTGGTTTGTTCGAGAGCCAACATCTGGGCATCCAACTCGGCCTTGCGCATAGCCTCCTCTCTTTTTGCAGCCACCTTGGCAAGCTTCACCTCCTTTTTCTTCTCGGTGATGAGGACCTTGGTCTCCAATGTCTTGAATGCTATTTACTCCTTTGCCCTAATGTGCTGATCCATCTTGTCCTTGAAGCTAGCTGCCTCGGCTTCTAGCCTTTGCCTCTCCTTCGCCTTCTTGGTGCCCTCGGGCTTGCCTACGTTGCGACCACCCATGTCTTCCTCTTCATCATCCATGTTGAGCATTGCCTCCTTCTTGCACTTTGGTTCTTCTTCCCTCAACTTCCACTTGGGAAGGTGTTGGAGCAAGTTGAAGCAATGCTCAAACTGAAATTCCTTGTTCTTGGAGGCGGCCATGTCTTTGTACCGCAATTGAGCATACTTGGGCTGCACAACAACAATGTATTGTGATGTTTACACAAGAACACATAGTTTGCACAAGAAATCTGTCACAAAACTTACGTAGTCCGATGCCACACATCCACTTGGTGGATTATCCGCCACTTGGTCCATGGCAGCGCTCCAACGAGAACAAGCTGGCTTGATCGTGTTCCACCGGCCTTGAAGGGAGCGGTAGGATCGATCCGCCAAACTTTTCGTGCGAGGCTTGAGCTTGTGGTAAAGATCCTCAATGCGTTGCCAATAGCGCTTGCCGGTTTGATCGGTGCCGGTGGCAGCATCCATGGACACTTTGCCCCACACACGGACCAATGTGACATCTTCAATCTCGGTGTAGTTGGGCTGCTTCCCCGATTTGCTCCGCCGCGCAGTAGCCGCGTCCACCTCAACCACGTCGTCGTCCACCTCTTCGTCGGCCTCTTCATCCTCGGCATAGTCAGCGTACTCGTCGTCGAACGCACCAATGCCCGAATCCAAATCCACCGCAGAATCGTTGAGCATGTCCATGTAGGATGTCGCGACGGCCGGCGTGGGCACTTCGTCGAGCACCTGGCGGGCACCAGCCGGCGGCGGCGTGGGCACCTGCGTGGGAGCAGGCAGAACGGCCGGCGACGGAACCTCGGCGAGCACCTGCGTGGGCGGAACGTCCGCTGCAGGCGTCGCGACCTTCATCACCTTTGGCGGCCGCCCCCTCGTCGCGAATGACTTCACCCGGGCCCCTTTCGCGGGAGCAGTAGTGGTCGCCGCCGCCGCCCCCGTCGCTACCGCAGGCCCGGCGGTGTGTCGAAGAAGAGCTTCGGGATCCTCTTCCTCTTCATCGGCATGGTGGCGGATGATGGCCGCGACATCGGCGGACGTCCCACCCACGACGTCGACGGTGGCAGTATTCACGGGGATGGGTCGCGTCGTCGGCGGTCGGAGGGGCTTGTGAGGAGTCCATGGCGGCGAGATCTGGCGACGCGGTGGCCGGGGAGGGCGAGGAGGCGGATTTCCGGCGGCGGCGGCGGCGGTTGGGAGGTTCGCGCGCAGTTGGGGAAAAGGTGAGGGGTTGGCCCTCTACATCTCCTCCCGACCCGCACATGTAGGGGTCGACGGGCCGCCCCCTACCCAAACTTGTAAAAAATAGTCCGGAGTGGTCCATTTACGGGTCTGCTAGATGGCCGGGTAGAGCCCAAACCCGTATATCAGCGGTTATTATACGGGTTTGGGCCATTTAGGGGGTCTGTTAGACATGCTCTTAGCGGGCACACCATATTGCCAGACTGTATTACAGAGAACTTACTTCTCACATTGGTGGCTTGATATATCAAATATGATTCTAGAAACTTGAGTGTTCATGTGTAAGGTACAACTGTGAGCAAACAAATATCTTTTCTAGAATTATTTGTTGTTTACATGATCCTGCTAAACGTAAAGCATGTTACATCTTAGTATATAACATTTATACTCGAGTTAATTGGCACATGTGCGTTTGTGTACTGCTAAATAAATATCCTTCCCTAACTCGGTATTTTTCAAATGTTCATTACACATTGTGGGGCTTCCAGCTTGGCTGCCAACTTCTTAACGCGCTTATTGTTTGGTTGGTCGTCGATAAGCCTGCATTTAAGCAAAGTGATGTTTCGTTCAGCTAACCTTCCTTGAAATGATTTCACATATAATACAATATTTTTCAAACGTGTATTGCTCAAACCTATGTATTTCTCCCTATTACTCTTGGCAGAGCATCATCCGTCAAGCAATTCGAGTGAGAATGGAAGGAGCCGGACCAAATACATTAAATACTTACAAATTCCTATCTTGAAAAACTTATGTTGTTCTCCTACACCGAAATGACAGGATGTTCGTCGTATATGTAGTGTTGAATCATTTGTATTTGAGCTCTAATCTTCTTGCAATTATGAATCTAGAAGAAAATGTCTTAAGCTATTATATTGTTGATAGCAATCTCACCATTTGCTAATTATATTAAAGCATATTATTTGTTGTACAAGCAGTATTAGAAGTGTGTTACATGAATGTCCTTACAAGTACTATTCGCAAGCATGCCAAATATTTGTATGCGACGAACATATCTTCTCTATTAGCATGTTTTTTGTTCATACTACTTTGACTGTATCTGCTAGCTACATATTCTTGGTTTCTCAATCAAGTAATGGACGATAATTTACCAAGGTTGATTATTTTTCATTTTGTGTACTCTGTATGTATGAATGACATGATTCCCTCCCCAACCCCCCTGGCACCATAATTAACACTATTAAGTTACCGGAGTGCAAGATACAAAACGGATATCATTTCTCCTTTCAAACTAATGACATTAAGTTTCGAACTAAATCTTTGAAAGTTTTTTATCTAAACCATCCGTCATCATAGAAAATCCTTGAATATCCCGCAACAACGTGCGGGGTATCATCTAGTTTTACATGGTTGCTTGCACTATATGGTTGAGTTATGTTTAACTTGTGTCGCACCCTGGGTTTCTAGAGGATACTCTTCGCACGAACTGGAAGTCAGGTGCTTGGATTATGGGGCATACATGCTCCCACGTCCCAGCTTCCTGGTAGGCCTGCGCTTATGCGCGACAACACAAGCCCTGCTTCCACCGTCGAAGTAAACTATCCGCTAGGAACCTAAAGGCACTGCTGTTGACGTACTTCATAATCAAACACGCACGGTACGTCAACAGTTTGGTACGAATGATAGCACAGAATGTCTCTAAGACACAAAAGAATGAAATAAGTGCAACTGGCCTTCACTAAGGCAGAAATATCGAATACAGTCATCCAGAGGACACATGTCCCAACATATCATCCATTACAACAGCGGAAGCAATCAAAGGGGTCTGAGTACAGACAAATCCATGGCTTAAGAAGCCGGAGAAAATAAAGAAAAGCGAAGCCCATCCACGTAGGTCTGGATCCTGCCCTGGTCCAGCTAACTACTCGTCTACAGCGTCGTCGAACTCCACAAAGTAGCCATCCTGGGAAGCATCGTAGTCGTAGTCGTACTCTGCGTAAACCACAGCCCAACGGGTCAGTACATCCAAGTACTGGCAAGCAAGACTCACAGTTCATCAAAGAGTTACCCGTCAACACAAGCATTGATGCTTGGGATCAACGGAAGAAAGGGGTGATATAAAGGTTGCTGCTGGCTGCTCTAAACAACTACAGAAGATAACTACAAGTTCCGACTAACAGAAAAGATAAGATCGAGGATTGTAACCAACTGAAAGATAACTCCAACCAAACCCATCCTGGATCTCGCCCCTTATCCAAAGAAGCAGTCCGAGGATAACTCACACAGTTATGATAAGGTGAATCAAGTTATTGTGTGAATAACCTATTACTAGTCAGGTTATTAATCATTGGGTGAAACATGGTTGGTAGTTATGTTGAAGTTGTCCTGAGTACTTGTTAGCCAGTACTTTCACCAAGTAATCCATAACCGCGGAAAACACGGCTTCTCGAGAAGATTATCCCTGCAGGGTTGCACCAATTTGGCCGTACACTCAAGAATAACCCGCCAGATGGAAATGCACTTCCACCAAGCGGGGTACTCTACACAACCAACCATTCTTCGCATCAAGCCCAAAGCACCTTGGGCGCACGGCTAATCGAGCCCAGAAGAAAATGGACCCTCATAGCACTCTAAGAACGTGTCCCCCTATATGCCGACTACAAAAGTTCCACCCTGCGCTGGGCTCGCAAAAACATGCATGCGGCAAATGGAAAACACGAACTAAATGAGGCGATTTGGACGAGATGCGAATCAGGTCAAGTTGAGGGGGGCGCCCATACTCGCTTCCCAAATGCGGGTAGTGCGCTCATCATGGATCAGTAGACAAGACCCTTTTCCTATTAGGGTCGACACTAGCAGGCTCCAAAACCACTCATGGGCCTCCTGCCGGTGCCTTATCATCAAATTATTATTACCATTAGCAATTAACAGGATTGATTGATTAATAACGAGCCCCGGTACGAGATAATAAGATAGTAACAGTAGTAACCGACAACAGACTCGAGTAAAAGCAACCCTAAGCATGCTAGATAACACTAAGGCACAAACAAAGGCTGTAGGTATGGAGGTGAGGCAATATCATTGGTTCAGGGAATCATGTGATAGGTTCGGAGAACAAGCAACGATACATAGGGCTAGCAATAGTAGACAAAAGGATAGCATCGACAACAAGTGTGGAAAAGAACTCGATGATTCATGTGAGTGATAACTTGCCTGGCAGCTCAGCCTCGTACTGGGCTAGGTCCTGAGTAGTGGTGTCGTAAGGCTCGTCGGTACCAACGTCGTCGTCTAATCGAGAAGAAGCAAAAACAACAACGAAGGAAGACGGGCAATCAATACATGGCATAGGGGCACAAACATTGGATGATGCATGTCACGTTTAATAGATGCACCAAACTAAACTAGTGTTGATAGACACAAGTTTAAAGGGATTCCATATGCAAAGGTTGCATATGGAAGCCCATGCTTTAGAGTTGAATTAATTGTTCTATCACTAAGCATCAGGTGTAAGTGACTTAGTATGATGCATGCATGATGAGGAACAATAAGATAACAAAATTAAATGCAATTGGAATGATAGTTAACAATTTAGAAAAGCATTTATTAAATTTGGAATTTGTTACTTAAATATGGCACACAAATAAATGTTGTTATCATCAAGTTAAAGTGTGCAAAACAATTTACAAATTTTATATTTGAAAAGTTTATCAAATTTTAGTTGGATTACATGTTTCACAATTTGAAATTGGACTTAGGATTATTTAATTATGAATTAAACAATATTAAACAATTTTTAATTGAATTAAACAAGATTTAAATTGTTTAGGCAATTTAAATTATTCAAACCAGAAAACAAAATTTATATTTGAATAGAGTATTCAAAAAGGTGTGAAAAACATATTTTAGTTGAATTATTTGAAAACAGTATGAATTAGTTATGAATTAGTACAAATTGCATTTGAATTATTTGGATTTGAATTTAGATTGCATTTTGAAAATTCAAAACAGAACACAAGTTGGATATTTGGAAAGGATATGAAATTTGGATCAGAATAGATATAAAGTTTGTATTTATTGGATTTATAAAATAAAAGATATTGAATTTAGAAGTTTCTATTCAAATCTGTTTATTTAAAAAGGAAAAGGATTATTGGAAATTCGCAGAAATCCAATTGTTACACGGCAGCACTCTACCCCTGCCACTGCGCAGTGGGCCAGCTGCCAACGTGGCTCTGCGCAACGCCGCGTGGCACAGATGGTCGCTGACAGTGGGCCTCGCGTGCGAGGAGAAATTCCAAAAAGTTTTGCGGCCGCGGGGCTCGAACCCGCGAGCTCGCTGTGCGCTCAAAAGGCTCGCACCACTGCGCTGCTGTCGTGTGTTTGACAGCATACGCAGCGCGGGGAGGATAAGCTTCAGCAACGCGTTATACTGACGAAACTGAAGAACGCGCGCGTGCCTGAAACTGAAACCTGACAGCAACGTTCGCCGGCGGCGATTGGCACGGTGGTGCTAGCAATTGGTTGCGCGCGCGTGTGCAGTACGTTCACTGGGCCGTGCGCGAGCAGAAGGAGGAAGGGAGCGAAGGGGAAAGCTCACCACCGTGGCAGAACGAGGCAGAGCTCGAGGGTGATGACGCGCGGATGACGACGGCGGTGACGCGGCAGTTGTGGACGGCGGCGAGCTCCTGGTGGTCCTCTGCGTCTGCTCCGGTGTCCAACACGACGAGGGGACGATGGCGATGCTGTTCCAGGAAACGGGGGATGCTGAGGGGGCCTGCAACGGCGGCGAGGTGGTCGGGTTCAGAATACGCGGCACGGTGGCCGGAAGGAAAGAAGAGGATCGCGTCGGAGATCTGAGGCTCACCGTGGAGTTCTTCGGTGTCCAAGGGGAAGAGAGCGTGGAGGCGACTCGATTACAGTGCAGAGGTGGCTAGGTGGGAGCTGGACGCGGCGGCGCCATGGATTTCTTCAGAAGCTGTCGCCGGCGAGAGGAGTTGCAGCAGAGAGAGAGAGAGCTCGGGAATGGAGGCGATTGACGGCGCGAGCGAGGTGGAGGCGGAACCCTAGGAGCTAGGGCACAGGTAGGGGGCTAGGGCGTGCTTAAATAGGGTGGAGGCGCTGCGGTGGCCGCCGTGGTCGCGCGCGGTCGCGGTGGATGCCGCCGATGGCTTGCCGTACAGGAGGGAGGAGGTGGATTAGAAGGGGAGCACGAATCTCAGCGCAACGAACCGGTAAGTTGCGCTGCGCGGGCTGGGTTGCTGCGCGCTAGGGGCTTAGGTGGGCTTGGGCCAAGCGGTAGATTAGGTGCTGCTGCTCGTTTCTCCTTTTATTTTATTTTTTTGTACTGTTTTTTTTTGTAACTAGCTTTTGGATAAAATAGCTAGGGTTTTGATTAGATAAAATTTTGGAAAAATTTGTATAAGCTTCTTAGATGAAAAGAAACCATTTGGTAGTTTTGGTTTTCAAAATTTCAAAAAGTTGTTTGCTGTTTTGAAATTGAACCAAATTAATTGAAAATTGCCATATTAATTAATATTTAGAAAATAAGGTGTTTTCAATAGGGTTTTCTTTAGGGTTTGAAGGTGATTTAGGGAATTCAAATTAGTGGTGAATTTCATGGATTCAAATGATTAAAGAATTGAGAAATGGTTTGAGTTTGGAAATAATTTGAAATTAATTGCTTAAGTGATTGATTGAATTAAGCAACAAATTAAGAGTTGATCCAATATGAAAATAATTGGGAGCAATTGATGTTTTTGGAATTGCAAATCTTTATTTGAGAGATTGTAACAGACAAGTGTGAAAACAATGTTTGATCAAGTTTGAATTTTATTATGAAAACAATGCAAACAGAAATAAACAAATGCAATGATGTGATGACATGATGCATTGCTTGAAAGTAAACAAGAAATTGAACCACTAAGGGATGTTTTCATACTTGGATGTTACAAAACGCCCCCCCTTGAAGGAATCGCGCCCCGAGATTCCCTACTGAGAAATGAACAGGTCCGGATACTTCTTGCGAAGATCCTCTTCGGTCTCCCACGTTGCCTCTTTATCAGAATGATGCGACCATTGGACTTTCAAGAACTTGGTGCTCTTGTTGCGAGTCTTACGCTCGGTCTCATCGAGAATACGAATAGGGTGCTCCTCATAAGATAGATCATCTTGCAGTTCGATGGAATCATGATCAACTGCACGATCTGGATCTTTGAAACACTTCTTGAGCTGTGACACGTGGAACACATCGTGCACCTTGGATAGTTTTTCTGGAAGTTCAAGACGATAAGCATTCTCTGCACGTCTTGAGAGGATGTTGAAAGGGCCAATGTATCTTGGTGCAAGCTTTCCTTTCACACCAAAACGATGAGTGCCTCTGAGGGGAGTTACACGGAGATATGCCTTATCACCAGGTGCATAGACCATATCCCTGTGTTTGCTATCATAATAGCTCTTCTGACAAGACTGAGCAATCCTGAGATTGTCACGAATGATACGAACTTTCTCCTCGGCTTCCTTAACAATGTCAGGGCCTAAAAGTGAACGTTCACCAGCTCCAGACCAATTGATTGGACTCCTGCATCTGCGACCATACAGTGCCTCAAATGGTGCCATGCCTAGGCTTGCCTGGTAGCTGTTGTTGTAGGAGAATTCAGCATATGGAAGGCAATCCTCCCATTTCATGCCAAAGGAGACCACATGCTCTGAGCATATCCTCGAGAATCTGATTGACTCTTTCGACTTGCCCCTGAGACTGAGGGTGATAAGCTGTGCTGAACAGAAGTTTGGTGCCCAATGCTTCTTGAAAGCTCTTCCAGAAATGAGAAGTGAAAATACTTCCACGATCTGAGCTTATTTCCAATGGAACACCATGAAGAGGAACAACCTTTGCTGTGTAGAGCTCTGCTAACTGGCTAGCTGAGAGTTTCCTTTACAGCATAGAAGTGAGCAACCTTAGTGAGACGATCAATAACAACGAAGATTGCATCGTTGCCCTTTTTGGACTTTGGAAACCCAGTAACGAAGTCCATTTCAATCATGTCCCACTTCCACTCAGGAATTTCAGAGGTTGGAGTAGACCTGCTGTCTTCTGATGGACTGCCTTAACACGTTGACAAACGTCGCATTCAGAAACGTATTGAGCAATTTCACGTTTCATGCCAGGCCACCAATACAGAGTCTTGAGATCCTGGTACATCTTTGTACTTCCAGGGTGAATGGATAGAGTTTCATGAGCCTCCTTGAAATGATATCCTTGAGACTTTGAATCTGAGGGACTGCAATGCGTCCTTCGAAGAACACAGTTCCCTTGTCATCAATTGAGAAGGACTTGAATTTATCATTGCCCTCCTTGATGTGATCCACAATCTTCTTGATTTCATTATCACGAAGTTGTTCAGAACGAATCTTGTCCTCGAGAGTTGGGCTGGCTGTCAAGCTAGCAAGGTATCCTTCAGGAACAAGACCAAGGTTCAGCTTCTGGAATTCTTCATGAAGTGGAGGTTGGCTTTCCATGATCATGAGATTATTGCAATAGGATTTGCGACTGAGAGCATCGGCCATAACATTAGCCTTGCCTGGAGTGTAAGAAATGGTGAGATCAAGTCTTTAATCTTCTCAATCCATCTCCTTGCCTGAGGTTCAGATCTGGCTGAGTGAAGATGTATTTCAGACTCTTATGATCGGAAAAGATTTCAGTTTTGTTACCCAACAAGTATTGTCTCCATTTCTTGAGGGCAAACACAACTGCTGCAAGTTCAAGATCATGAGTGGGATAGTTTTGCTCATGTGGGTTCAACTGACGTGAAGCATAAGCCACAACTTGACGTTCTTGCATAAGAACTGCTCCTAGGCCTTGGAGAGATGCATCACAGAATATCTGGAAAGGTTTGGTAGTGTCGGGGCCAACTAGAACAGGTGTGGAAGTGAGTTTAGTCTTCAGGAGGTTGAAACTCTCATCACATTGTGGAGTCCAAACGAACTTTTTGTCCTTCTTTGTGAGATCAGTGAGAGGTTTAGCAATCTTGGAAAAGTTTTGGACGAAACGACGGCAATAGCTAGCCAAGCCAAGAAAACTTCTGACTTGCTTCACCGTCTTAGGGGGTTTCCATTCACAATTGCCTTAACCTTTTCAGGATCAATGGCAATGCCTTTGGCAGAGATGATATGACCAAGATATGCAACTTCTGGAATCCAGAACTCACATTTGGAAAACTTGGCATACAGACGATGCTCGCGAAGTTTCATGAGAGTGAGACGAAGGTGTTCTCCATGCTCTTCCTCGGATTTTGAGTAGACTAGAATGTCATCAAGATATACCACAACGAACTTGTCGAGGTATTCATGGAAGACAGAATTCATGAGTCTTGAGAACGTTGCCGGTGCATTGGTGAGACCAAAGGACATGACGGTGTATTCATATAGACCGTAACGAGTGGTGAAAGCTGTCTTAGGAATATCTTCCTTTCTGATCTTTATCTGATGGTACCCCATCCTCAAGTCCAACTTTGAGAATATTGAGGCTCCAGCAAGTTGATCAAAAAGATCATCGATACGAGGAAGTGGATACTTGTTCTTGATGGTTTTCTCGTTGAGCGGACGATAGTCAACCACGAGTCTCTTAGTTTGATCCTTCTTGGCAACAAACAGAGTTGGGCAACCCCAAGCGGAGGAACTAGGCTGAATGAAACCTTTGTCCATATACATATCGATTTGCTCCTTCAACAATTTCAGTTCAGGAGGAGCTATCTTGTATGGATGCTTAGAGATTGGAGCAGTACCTGGCTCAAGCTCGATCACGAACTCAACTGCTCTGTCCGGGGGCATCCCTGGCAACTCTTCTGGAAAGACGTCAGGGAATTCACAAACCCGGAACATTTTCAATTGCAGGAAGGGGTTTGGCATCGAGGCTGAACAGCTGAACAGAAGTTGATCCATATGGAGAATAGACTATCTGGCCTGAAGTGTGGAGAGAGTTATTGACTTTTGAGCACAGTCAATTTTAGCTTTGTGGGTCTTCAACCAATCCATACCCAGAATGACATCAATGTCAGAATTCCCCAGCAACATGAGTGAAGCAAGGAATATGCGACCTCCAATCAGGATCTCATTGTCCATGCTTATCTTGGAAGTCAACATTTGCGGTCCCGGAGAGTGAACAGTCATCTGATTGCTTAGCGGAACCAGAACTAGGTTGTATGCTTTTGCAAAAATCTTTGACACAAATGAATGCGATGCTCCAGTATCAAACAACACTTTAGCTGGAATAGAGTTTACGGTAATATACCGAGAACGACGTCAGCAGCTTCCTCGGCTTTGTCGGCCTTGATATGGTTCACCCTCGCGTTCCTCCCGACAGGCCTATTGTTGGAGTTGAAGGCTTAGCCGGAGGAGCACGAACCATAGCCTGGTTGGTGTTGGGGCGAGGAGGTAGGGGTAGCTGCTTCTGAGTGCACTTATCAGCATAATGTCCAGTATCCTTGCACTTGTAGCAAGTGACGACACGAGAAGGACCTGGCCTTGGCTGCCCCATCGGGAACCTCTGACCCTGCATCTGAGATGGGTTGGGTGGGCGGGGACCAAAGCCTGGAGAAGCTTGGGCATTTGGAGCCCGAGTGACAGCACCATTTGGCACCCAGATGCGGCGCTTCTGCGGAGGGGTGGTCATGTTGGAGGAGGAACCACCCTCACGCGAGTGCTTGCGCGACTCTTCGAACGCCTTGCGCCCATTCTCCTCATTGAGCGCGGTGTTCACAAGCTCCACGAAGTCCTTGCACTTGATGTTGGTGAGAGCGTACTTCAGTTCCGGGTTAAAACCTCGGCGGAACCTTGCCATCTTCTTGGCTTCGGTGGACACTTCGTCACCAGCGTACCGAGCGAGACGATTGAACTCGTTCTGGTAGCGAGAACGTCCAGCTTGCCCTGTCTGAGAGAGCAGAATTCCTCACGCATCTTTTCCATGAGACCATCCGGGATGTGGTGCTTCAGGAAGGCATCCTTGAAACATCCCCAGTTGATAGGAAAGCCAGCCCTCATGGCCTGGTAGTTCTCCCACCAAGTAGCTGCCTGACCCTTCAGTAGGTAGGTGGCGTACTTGACCTTATCCTCTTCAGCAACATGAGCTATCTCCAGAGCTCTTGCTACGTCACGGATCCAGTCATCAGCATCCAGGGGCTCACGTGTTGCCACAAAAGCTTTTGGGCCCAAGCTGAGGAAGTCCTTGATGGTGACCCTTGGAGCATTCTGGTTGTGTTGCTGGTTAGCCTGGATCTGGGCCATCTGTGTCACCACTTGGTCATCTGAGCCAACAGTTCCCCCATTGGTGGTGGCGGAGGCGGGTTGTTCCTGGTTGGAGGCATCCTGAACAGAAATTCATTTTAGCACAACAACAGAAAAGGATAGACTTGGTAACCGAAAGATAGATTATTCCGACGCATGAATAGATAACCAACAGGTACATCATCACATGTTCAAATACATCAGAATATCCAACAGACCAATACATGGTTCGAAAACGAAAGGATAAACTAGACACAGCTAGTAATGGATACAACGGTACTCCCATGCTCATCACGCAGGACGGCGGTGAGTAGTACGACGAGAGATACGGTGAGGAGGAATCCCGCGGAAGTCGGTATCACGACGATCTATGTAGATAGGAACTGCTCTGAGAGCAACTCTCGGTGTCGTGAAGTAGAAAGCGTCCTCTCCCTGTGCTCCATAGCGGGGAATCCCTGTGTAACCAGCTCCGAGGTCGAGAAGTGGGCCTCTGATCGGCTCGTAACCTCCAGCATCTTGCAACGGAAGACCAGCTGGCTGAACGACACGTGCGAAGCGCTCGTCTCAACAAAGTCTGTGGTGTACGTCGCCAGACGAGTGAGAGCAAGGTGGAGCTGCTCCCTGACTGAGGCTAACTCCTGAGAAAGTGCGGAAGCAACGGCATCACTGTGACTAGCGAACTAGGCAGTGATCTGGAGCCTGGAGCTATCAGTCTCGTAGGTATCCATGTCGCGGTGGACAGTGAAGTGAACTCCCGCTGCCGTGATGTAACCACGGGGGATGTGACGAAAACTGGACTTATCAAACCCCCAGTAGTCAGCACGGAGAACGATACTCACGTACGCTGCCTGCTGCACTGCCATATCCACTGTGGACCCTACTGCCTCGTACTGGTGTGCAATGCTCCTGCCATCATCCGACAGAATGTAGACGATAGCCCGGTAGCAAGTCTGGTCAAACTCGCTGGTGCTCGTAGACCTGGTACTCTGGTGCCCAACGGAACCCCAGATAGGTAACCATGTCTCTCAGCAACTCCGGAAAACCGGCGGTGCTCTCACAGCGAGTCATGCGAACCACCTGCGGGTAGTAGCTGAGACCCATCTGCAGATTATTTGGAAGGTTTTGATTAGACTCCGGTAGAAGGAAAAGGATGTGGAAAACAACAACAAGGTTCAATGGACGAAAAGGATGTTGAAAAGAACATGATATTGAAGCAACATCGGGAAAACGAGACCAAAAGTCCTGAGGTACTACCGGGAACCCAAAACTCGTGAAATCCTAACTTGAAAGTTTAGGTGAGAACAGAAAACAACGTTGCACTTCCTTACCAGAAAAAGGGGGTGGGTGGGGGAAAGAAGAAAAATGGCAGAATTCCTACTCTCACGTTTCATTTTTCCTATATAGCTACAAAATAGTTTCTAGACTCAACTGCGACCAGTAAAAAGGGATCCTACAGGCAGACAGGCTCTGATACCATTTGTCGCACCCTGGGTTTCTAGAGGATACTCTTCGCACGAACTGGAAGTCAGGTGCTTGGACTATGGGGCATACATGCTCCCACGTCCCAGCTTCCTGGTAGGCCTGCGCTTATGCGCGACAACACAAGCCCTGCTTCCACCGTCGAAGTAAACTATCCGCTAGGAACCTAAAGGCACTGCTGTTGACGTACTTCATAATCAAACACGCACGGTACGTCAACAGTTTGGTACGAATGATAGCACAGAATGTCTCTAAGACACAAAAGAATGAAATAAGTGCAACTGGCCTTCACTAAGGCAGAAATATCGAATACAGTCATCCAGAGGACACATGTCCCAACATATCATCCATTACAACAGCGGAAGCAATCAAAGGGGTCTGAGTACAGACAAATCCATGGCTTAAGAAGCCGGAGAAAATAAAGAAAAGCGAAGCCCATCCACGTAGGTCTGGATCCTGCCCTGGTCCAGCTAACTACTCGTCTACAGCGTCGTCGAACTCCACAAAGTAGCCATCCTGGGAAGCATCGTAGTCGTAGTCGTACTCTGCGTAAACCACAGCCCCAACGGGGTCAGTACATCCAAGTACTGGCAAGCAAGACTCACAGTTCATCAAAGAGTTACCCGTCAACACAAGCATTGATGCTTGGGATCAACGGAAGAAAGGGGTGATATAAAGGTTGCTGCTGGCTGCTCTAAACAACTACGAAGATAACTACAAGTTCCGACTAACAGAAAAGATAAGATCGAGGATTGTAACCAACTGAAAGATAACTCCAACCAAACCCATCCTGGATCTCGCCCCTTATCCAAAGAAGCAGTCCGAGGATAACTCACACAGTTATGATAAGGTGAATCAAGTTATTGTGTGAATAACCTATTACTAGTCAGGTTATTAATCATTGGGTGAAACATGGTTGGTAGTTATGTTGAAGTTGTCCTGAGTACTTGTTAGCCAGTACTTTCACCAAGTAATCCATAACCGCGGAAACACGGCTTCTCGAGAAGATTATCCCTGCAGGGTTGCACCAATTTGGCCGTACACTCAAGAATAACCCGCCAGATGGAAATGCACTTCCACCAAGCGGGTACTCTACACAACCAACCATTCTTCGCATCAAGCCCAAAGCACCTTGGGCGCACGGCTAATCGAGCCCAGAAGAAAATGGACCCTCATAGCACTCTAAGAACGTGTCCCCCTATATGCCGACTACAAAAGTTCCACCCTGCGCTGGGCTCGCAAAAACATGCATGCGGCAAATGGAAAACACGAACTAAATGAGGCGATTTGGACGAGATGCGAATCAGGTCAAGTTGAGGGGGGCGCCCATACTCGCTTCCCAAATGCGGGTAGTGCGCTCATCATGGATCAGTAGACAAGACCCTTTTCCTATTAGGGTCGACACTAGCAGGCTCCAAAACCACTCATGGGCCTCCTGCCGGTGCCTTATCATCAAATTATTATTACCATTAGCAATTAACAGGATTGATTGATTAATAACGAGCCCCGGTACGAGATAATAAGATAGTAACAGTAGTAACCGACAACAGACTCGAGTAAAAGCAACCCTAAGCATGCTAGATAACACTAAGGCACAAACAAAGGCTGTAGGTATGGAGGTGAGGCAATATCATTGGTTCAGGGAATCATGTGATAGGTTCGGAGAACAAGCAACGATACATAGGGCTAGCAATAGTAGACAAAAGGATAGCATCGACAACAAGTGTGGAGAAGAACTCGATGATTCATGTGAGTGATAACTTGCTGGCAGCTCAGCCTCGTACTGGGCTAGGTCCTGAGTAGGTGTCGTAAGGCTCGTCGGTACCAACGTCGTCGTCTAATCGAGAAGAAGCAAAAACAACAACGAAGGAAGACGGGCAATCAATACATGGCATAGGGGCACAAACATTGGATGATGCATGTCACGTTTAATAGATGCACCAAACTAAACTAGTTGATATGAGACACAAGTTTAAAGGGATTCCATATGCAAAGGTTGCATATGGAAGCCCATGCTTTAGAGTT
>JAPCYS010001151.1:0-18603 GCA_028641055.1 Alopecurus myosuroides | reverse complement strand
CGGCTAAAAACACCTTGGCGACCACTAGCAGAGTATGATCGCGAACCAATTGCTCCAAGGCGATTATCCATACCTCCCCTGTAGTCTTGATTTGGCCGTGGTTGTTTAGAGCTGGCAGATCTGCCACCCTGAAAACCACCCCTCGAGTTCGCCCGCACAGGCATCCGCCCACGAGCGCTTGAGTCTCCAAGATCCCGCGGGCCAGCGTGGAGAGCGTGCACCACCGCAGGGCGGTCGACAGGCGCCGTGTACCCTCCCAGCGGCCTCCGTGGAGGGAAATTGGGGCGCGGTGGCTGTCGTGCCGCACCTCCTCTGCCGCCGCCACGATTGAAAGGGTACATGGTAACCCTAGAATCAGATCTGACCATCGCTGCAAAGGAACGGCGATCACCACCCGAAGTACCTTTCCACGGCTCGCGAGTAGCTGGTTTGAGAATCGAAGGAGGGATTTTTTTGGTGATGAAGACAACCCTAGATCCACCAGCCGCTCGCCCTCTCTCCCAGATGTGGCTGAACCTCGAATGAAACGTGGAAGAGGATGAGGTAGGGGGTGCGGGGTGTATATACGCCCGGTTATTTTGCAAGCGACCCCCTACTCCACCCTGATTTCTTGAAACGCCACCACGACTCGTCAATGGCGTGGTCCTCACTTCGTCGTTGACACGTAGCTCTGCCCGCGGAAACAAAGCCTTAGGACCGAGCGGCCTCCGTGTCTGCACAGGAGACCACGGGAGCCTTGCTCGCTCACGCTGAGAAAACCATCGCACACCCACAGTAACCGAGTAACAGGGGAAAACTATCTCCGCCCCGGGCACCACAACCTCGCCGGAGTTGATCTGACGCACGTCAATGGCAATACCATCACCACCGAGCAAAACCAGACGCTTATCCTCACAACGCGGAATCAAACCACCCGCACACTTCCTAGCTGAACTCCCAATCGGAGCAAACAAAGCATCCCAACGGTGCGAAAGCGGAGATCGGGAAGATGAGAACTCACCGGCGTCAGGATCCGCGACCCTCTGACCAACCTGCACCCTGACCGTGCGCATCGTGAACGAAATTCCCTCCCTGAAAGATCGATCAGACGACCCATCGATCCAATCGAGAATGGCATCACCCTCATCGACTAGGATCACACGGTGGAGATCCCATCGGAGGACTAGCCACCCTCTCCTGCTAGTAGCATCCATCGGGGCAGCCGCCGCGGTAAAAGTGGCTCGCCAGCGAGCGGCCTCCCACTTCGCACGGGACGCCGCCCGAGCAGCTGCACTCACGCCGCCGTCCACCTCGTCAATCGCCCCGCCAGGCGTCGCACCAATCGCGCCGCCATCCGTCGCGCGAGTCGCCACGCCAATCGCGCCGCCATCCGCCGCGAGAGAAGCCGCGCCCAACTCCCCGCCATCCGTCGCGCGAGTCGCCGCGCCAAACACGCCGCCATCTGCCGCGCGAGAAGCCGTGCCCAACTCCCCGCCATACGCCGCGCGAGTCGCCGCGCCAATCGCCTCTCCCTCGCTCATGTCGCTCTGGTGCTGTAATTGTTCCTCGTGCTGTCTATCGTAATTTATTTAGGAAGAGGTCTTTCTTCACGAACACTAGACACACCTCATGCCTTCAGATACAAAGTTGGTGACTCTATGCTCATTGACATTCATCGCACACTGAACCTGGGCTAGACCCTGGATACAAGGACGCTTATCATTTTATAGACTTCGGCTAACTCTCCTTTTTCTCCTTTTGGTGAGGCTACTGGCCTAGCGCAGAAGTATGAACTATGAGAAGAAACACAACACCGAGGAGAGAGAGATGGCAGGTAAGCCCGCTCCTGCGACCCGGCTCCCACCGCCGCCGCCACTCCCCCCGCCGCCGCGCACCCTTTCACCCCCACCGTTCCAGCCCACCATCCTCGCCCCTCAAGCGCCCTGGTTCCTCTCCCCCAACCAGCGTTCCGCCATTCTCGCCTCCAACCTCGTTTTCCTCCCCGAGAGCTCGCAGTCCCAGAACCGGCCACCATCGGTGTCGCCGCCGCGCCACGCTGCGTCCACGTTCGTCCCCGAGTCTGATCTGGGCTCCCCAAGTCACGCCGCTGATTCTGGCCGCGGGTTTTTCGCCTCCTCCATGGATCCAATCCTTGGTCGTCGCGTCCCCTGCTTTAATGGCGACCTTCAATGCGGGGGGGGGGGGGGGGCTCTCCTCCTACGGCCGTTACGGTTGCCGAGGAAGGGTGGGAGTTGGTCAAGTTCGCCACTAGGAAGAACAGAACTGTTAGTGCTGAGATCCATAATGACACCTGGATCCGGTCGATTGCACGCCTTTCCAACCTCACGCAGTTTGTGGAGTTTTTGGACATCGCCACCATCATTCAGGATACACACCTTTTGGAGGATCAGGCTGATAGCATCAGGTGGCTTTGGACGGAGGATGGCTGCTACTCCGCGACCTCGGCCTACGAGATTCAGTTCCAAGGCTCCTTCCCTAAGTTTGAGCCGTCTAAAGTCTGGAGGGCTTTTGCGGAGCCCAAGGTCAAGTTCTTCGCCTGGCTTGTCCTCCACAAGCATATCCTCACGGCCGACCTGCTTGCCACCAAGGGTTGGCCGCATGATCCCACCTGCCAGCTCTGTCTCACCCAGCCGGAGACTGCCACTCACTTGTCTATGGAGTGCCTGCTCATGGTGGCGGTTTGGAACACCATCGACACGTGGTCTAGGGACAAGCTCGGGCCTTTCTCTGGGACTCATGACTCCGTTGACTCGGTGTGGTGCAAGATCATTTCGAGTACCACCTCTGCGAGGGCTCGTGTTCGTAGTGCGAGAATCATCTACATCATGTGGAATGTTTGGAAGGAGAGAAATAGGCGCATTTTCGATGGCAAACGCCAAACCTATCTAGAGGTGGCCTTCCTCGCTTTTGAGGAACTTCGCTAGGCGTTAGGTGTGTTGAACCCTCCGAGGTCACCGAGTGTTGGGCAGCTTGGGGAGTAATCCGCATGTGGATCTCCTGTCGTGTGGGTTGTAATGACCTTCGTTCTCTCTTCTATATATGAATAGGCAGAGATCCTGCCAAGTTTTCGCTAAAAAAAAGAAGAAACACAACAAACATCTCATAAACCAGAAATCATAGTAGCAGACAAGTTCAAACAAGTAGCATAAACAGACGGCTCTCGTCTAAACAGTGGCTTCAGTACTCTAGGTGATCTAGGCACTCTCTCACGATTCACAGTGTGGTCGAAAATGATCATCCTATGCTCCATTGGACCTAACTTCTTGAACATGAGGTTGAATCCAAAATCCACGTCGTGAGCACACGAAAATGTTGCCCATCCTTGATCAAGGCAAGCTCTTCCATTCACATCTGCGAGAGTGATTGTCCAGACGCAGCATGTTGTCGTGGTGGTGTCACGGCAGATGCCATGGGATGGCTAAAGATGTGGGGACGAAGGACGCTGGAGGTGCTCGGGGAGGGATCACGCGACGAGTAGACGCGTGAGATAAGAACAACACACTGCAAACAACACGATCTACCCAGGTTCAGGGCCCTCGTGAGTAGGTAAAACCCCTACTCCTGCCTCTCCGTATATATTATGATGTTTCTCCGAGTAGCCACAGTACAAAGGATATCGTCACCGAGTAGCCACTCTCCTCTCTTCGAGTAGAGCTAGGTCAGGAACTTAGGGTTTCTAGGGTTCCAAGTGAGCATGCCTCGCGCAGGAGGCGGCGGGGCACCTTATATACCTGGTGCCCAGCCGGATACGTCCAAACATGGACAAGTGTCGACATAGTGTGCACATCGTCCTTCTTCCGGGTTCCCGCTGACAGCTTTGGTTCCTAACCTTGGCTTCATCTGGAAAGTCGTTGGGCAAAACTAGGGGACAGACTGGTATCACTGTACCTAGGCACAGAGTAGGCCCCCCTTATCCTGCCACGGCCTGCTTCCATGCTGTCACTGTCAGGCAGGCCGGTCCCAGATGAACAGTAGTTCGAATGCTGCCAAGTACGGACCCAGGATACGCGGGATCCTGTGTCAGAACGGCTCCTTTGACTTTCTGGCCCGAGTAGGTTCCCGCCAATTGTTCCCGCCAATTGTACTCGGACCAACTCCTCTACTCGAAAGGATAGAACTTGATTGATATCTCCTTCTGGTCATCTTGAGGAGAGACCGAGTAGCAGTCGACCGGGTAGCGAGTACCAGGTAGTCGGCTATTCGACCAAACCTCTCTTCTGTAAGCCGCCTTTACCACTTGCCTTTACCCTACTCGGGGGTAACCCCCCGACAGCAGTCCCCGAAGCTGGTTGAGTCTTGCGAACTCGTTCACTAGGCTCTGCCAGCTTAAAACCAATTTTTGCCTCATAGCCCTTGAACCTCAAGATGCCGAGTAAAAAGCCTCCGAGTAGTACTCTGAAAAGTACCTTGAGTCCTGTGTCTTCCGAGTAACACCAGCCTTCTATTCGGCAACTGAGTAAAAAGACTTAGAGAATTTCTCCTTTGGCATCTCCGCAGCGCAGAGTACCATCCAGCCGTCCGTGCCGCAACCGGACGCGTGTCAAGCATCCACGACCCCGTCGTTTCGCTGCCCACGACTCATCGTGCCACGCGCCCAGTTTTCACGGGGCGGGCCCACCGGCTCGTTATGTCCCATCAATCGTAATAATAGGCCACGATCTGATCGTGGGATCTACTGTGGCCGTTACGCGCGCGTTCCGCGCTTACGTGCGTTTCTATTCGGCCACAGGCCCCACCACACAGCAATCATGGCCACGATTGATCCCACTACGCCGATGGTAACGGTAAAATCGCGGAGAGGGTATAAATACCCCCGCCGGTAACTTCCTTTTCCCGTTCCCTTGCACTATTCCTCTTTCGTCCTCTGCTTTCCTCCGCCACCGAGCTCTCCGCCGCCGCGCAAGCTTTCGCGCCGCCGCGGACTCAATTCGCCCAACCAACTCCGTCCAATTTCTTCCACTCCTCCTGCTTGCAACAATGGCCAAAGCCGGCTGGGCGGGCTCAATCGTTACCAGTGAGGATTTCGCCTGGCTCGTTAATACCAGGCGAGTTCCTCCCGGCGTGGAGTGCCGGGCGCCTGACGATGAAGTCGTGCCAACTCCGCGGGAGGGTGAGCGCGTCGTCTTCATGTCGCACTTCGAGCGCGGCTTCGGACTGCCGGCCTCCGAGTTCCTCCGTAAGTTTCTTGACCACTTCGGCCTTCAGATGCATCATCTGCCGCCGAACGCCGTCGTCTTCCTCGCCTACCACGCCGTGGTGTGCGAGGCTTTCCTCGGCATCCACCCGACGTCGGATACCTGGCTGGGGTACTTCCACCTCCGCCAGCAGACTGTCGGGAAGAAGGACAGCGCGGGCGTCGGCCGCGCAACCGACACCGGCTGCGCCATGATGGTGCAGCGGACCGGGACGAACCACCCCCGTATCAAGGGGCTGGACTCCGTTCGACTGTGGCAGAAGACGTTCTTCTATGTCAAGAACATCCCCGCCGCCGAAGGAGCCCAGGTAAACGACAGGATCAACCTTCCCGCCTGGAGCCTCCGTGCTCCCACCGGGAAGAACTGGAAGGAGAAGCCCGCCAATGACGACAACGCCATCGAGATAGAGAAGAGGCTAGGCTGGCTGATAGAGCAAGGCCTCAAGAATGATGATCCGGTGGCTTGCTGGATTCAGCGCCGAGTGCTGCCTCTGCAGGAGCGCTGCCATCTCATGTGCTACATGGGAGGCCCCCGCGACTGCACCAGGACGACAACCATCGAGATCGACAACATTGATGTTCCCGGGCACGCAAGGGCCATCTTGATGACAGGCCTCAGCGACAATTGGCAGTACGGGTTCGTCCCGTATAGCCGCACGAAGCCGATTGAGCGGGTACGTCCTCCTTACTCTGTTTCTGCATATGCTTTCCGAGTAGATAATTCTTCTTCTTGCCGCGAGTAGCAATTGCGTTCTGCGCCGAGTAGGATACTTAGCCGAATCACCTAGGCTTAGTGTGTTTTGCACTCGCACGCCTTGTCGGGTAGCCTACTCGGGAACAATTCTTAGGCTTAGTGTGCTTTGCGCCTGCACGCCTTTCCGTGTAGGATATTCTACAATCATGCTTAGGCCTCGTATGCTTTGTGTTTGCACGCCTATCCGGGTAGAAACAATCAGTGAGCTGCCTAGGCTTAGTGTGCTTTGTGTTTGCACGCCTATCCGAGTAGAATTTCTTCCTGATACTCGGCTAATCTGTGACCCTTCTATGTTTTTCAGATCCTTACTCGCCAGAAAATTGAAAGCTGCGAGCGCTTCGATGGCAACTTCTCTGCCGATCGCGAGGAGGACGATGTGCCCTCCTTCGATGCCGCGGATCAGATCAATCTTCCACGCTCCCCAACAACAGAGAAACGCGAGGCCGAATCATCTCTCCGCGACTGGCCGGAGGACGAATCTGAAGGTAATTGCGCACTTGCTTTGCTTGTTCTCAAAAAACACCAATCCACCGATTATTGTTTCTGACTTGCTCCTTTTCTTTCCTGAATCCGCAGATGATGTTGCTGATGAGCACGAGGATGAGGACGAAGACGAGAACGAGGACGATGCGGTCCTTGTCGTCAAACCTCTGTCCGTCGCAGCCCCCAACACCCGCAAGCGGACAGGCAGTGACGCCCAAGAGCCTCCCACCAAGAGGAAAAAGCCAGCCGAGAAGAAGAAGCCGACCAAGGCGGTCGCGAAGAAGCCGAGGCAGACGCTCCCTTCCACCACCGCGTAAGTTTTCTTCTCGATCGTCTCTCCTCTCACGCTGTGCTGTTTTCCCCAATCTCCTTCTAATTTCTGATTCTTTCTTTCTCGGCAGCCCTGCCATGGACGCGAATGCCGTTCTCGCGCCCGACCAATCCAACAAAGCACCAGTACCTCTGATCAATCTCGACGATGAGGAGGATGACGCCACCAACATCCAAGGAGCAGAAACAGAACAGCGGAACCGTGCATCGTCAGCAGCACGGGACACTGCTGCTCATCAGGACAGAGCGCCTTCTCCTCCGGCCAGCAATGCCGAGGAGGATCAGGACCAGGAGATGCATGACACCGCCAACCACGAGCGGCCAGACGCAGAGCAAGAGCAGCCCACCACCACGGATCCCGCACAAGAGAATCCCGCTGGCGAGCAGCGGGTAGAGGACGCCACCACCACGGATGCCACCATGGCGGACGTCTACCCACTGAGCGACGTTCAGTCAGGCGCCACACCGAGTAGCGCCCAGCCGATTGGCGCACCAGATAGTGCGCCCCTGGCGCCGCCAACTGATCCTGCCAGGCAGCAGGCCCTAGATGCCCTGAGGGATGAAGTTGACAGAAGAGCAGCCGAGAAAGAAGCTGCCGAGAAGGCCGAGGCTGAAAAAGAGGCAGCCGAGAAGAAAGCCGCCGAGAAGGCCGAGGCCGAGAAAGAGGCAGCCGAGAAGGAAGCCGCCGAGAAGACAAAGGCGAGAGCTGAGGGAAAGAAGCTCGAAGATCCCGAGAAGCAGAGAGCCGAAAAAGAGAAGGCGAAGAAACGGGCCAGAGATCAGATGCCGCCACCAACCTTGGGCGGAGCGCTGGTGATTCGAGAATCCGGCCCGGTTGCCACTGCGACCGCTGCCGCCGCCATCGCCGCTGGCCAACCTTGCTTCCCGGATTACATGGTTCAGGTTAGCCAGCAAAACACAATTGGCTTCTCTCCCCAGGACAAGCAGCTTGCCCTTCTGAGGGGACGAAAGGCCGTAGCCAGGAACTCCCCTCCCCCAGATCCAAATCAGAACCAATCCGTCACTATTGCTTCTCGGGGAGTCCAAAATCCGACGATAACCACAAAAAGCCTTGAGCAGGTGCTGGATACTATTGGCTATATCGACGCCAAATGGGACAGCAAGGTTCTCGGCACGGACAACTGGCACGGCCTTGGCCTCGGCGCAATTGACCATATGCGCGTCGAGTGGAACAAAGTGGATCTGGGATACAAACCCATGACCGTCTCCACCGACACCGCCACTCTCGCTGCCAAGATGTTCCTGCACCGCAAGAACGCCGAGGACATCGAGCAATCCTATGCAGTAAGTTTCACTTGTCCTTCTCTGAGTTGAATTTTTCTTATCTTTTATTCGCCTTCATTCTTCTTTACCATCACCCAGTCCCCGAGATTCTGGCCGAGTAGGCGAATGCTCTTCCGAGTAGCCGCCTTCTCGGGTTGAATCTTTCACTTCTGCGTTTAACTTGTTTTCTTCTCGCTTCTCAGGATAGCGTTCTGAAGAGGACCAACCTATACCGCGTGCTGCTCTGGAATCATGCTATCGCCAGGAGGCGAATTGCTGCTTTGGAACGGGAGAAAGCAGCTGCAGAGGCAGCCAAGAAAGATGCGAAAGATAGCACTCAGAGGCTGTCCGAAGTGGAAGGTACGCTTTTAGCCACGCGGTTCTTGCGTTTACTGTTTACGCCCGCTTCTGCTTTCTTTTGCGCTAACCATTCCTACTCTGCAGAGAACCTGAAAACCTTAACTGAGGAGCACGAGAAGTGTCGTGCGTTTGTGGAGAACGCCGAGGCCACCATCAAGAAGTTAGAAGGTGAGTAGCCGTCTTCTCGGAGTCATTCTTGTTTCTGTTTCCTCTCTGCTTCTCTGCTAACCTTGTCTGTCTCTCCGCAGAAGATCATAAGTTGTTTGTTGAAGAACATCAAGATTGCGTCAAACCGGAAGAGGTGCAGAAGCAGCTGTCCGACCAGGCTGTCGAGCTGGTGAAGGACCACACCACAGAGGTGGCGGAACTGCAAACCCAGCTGCAGACGGCACTCCAGGATGCTGTCACTCTTGGCGCCGAGAGGGACAGAGCAATCGCCGAGAAAGCCAAAGCCGAAACAACCTTCAACGCCAAAATCGAGACCCTCAAGCAGGAGTGC
Source organism: Alopecurus myosuroides (assembly GCA_028641055.1). Lineage (NCBI taxonomy): Eukaryota > Viridiplantae > Streptophyta > Magnoliopsida > Poales > Poaceae > Alopecurus > Alopecurus myosuroides. The sequence continues at coordinate 9,699 of JAPCYS010001151.1, read as the reverse complement.
GAGGTACTGACAAAGGCCAATGCTGGGCTTTTCGCGCAGATGGATACTCTGCGCCAGATCCAGGATAAGCACATATCCAATGAAGAATCCTGGAAAACCCAGCTGCAAGCGCTGCGCATCGAGCTTAAGAGTAAGCTTTCTCTTCTCTGCATCCTTCTCTTCTCGGTCAAAATTCTTCTCGGTTCTTCCTCTACCCGGTTCTTTTCTTCTCTGATTCTGAATTTCTTACTTGTTTTCCCAGAGATCTTTCCTGCCATTATTTCTTCCTGTGTACCCGCTCTGGCCAAGGCCCAAGCAGCACGTGCTGCGAATGGCGAGCCAGAGGACACCAGGGCTGAAATTGAAGATAGCATGCTGGTGATGCGAGGCCAGTTCGAACGCCTAGCCGGCGTTGGTAGAGACCTCGTGCGCGTGGGCTTTGAGCTTCACAAGCTCTTCTGGCCTGAGGATCCTGAGCCAACCACCATCCGGGGCCTCGCACTCAAGCTACAGAATGTGAAGGCCGAGTTGAAGAAGTGGCGTGCTTCTGGGGCTCGGGCAGGCGCAGACTTGATGCTTCTTTGCATCGCCTCCTGGTACGAAAATCTTAACATGCAACGCATCCGCGGGAAGCGCGACAACTCCAAGTGGGAGACAGACCCCGACTGCGTAGCCGCGCGCAAATTGATCGCGTATGAAGTGGCGGAGTGCGCTGAGACGGAGATCTACATCGACGGCCCCCCCGAGCCCGACACCGAGGTGGAGGAGGACGAGGAGGAGGAAGATGAGGAGACAGACTCCGATCTCGAGTCGGGTTTCTTCGATTCCCCCAGGAGCAAGGCCGGGAAGGGGAAGGGCACGGCCGTCTCGAGTAGCGATGAGGAGGCCGAGCACATCGACACCGCCCCACTCGATTTCGGTACCTCTTCAGGAGCCGCTCTTGACGACACGATCCGTCCCCCTGGCCAAGCTTCCGGTTCCTCTACAGCTCCAGGGCCCATCTCGGTGGCCACGGCCACTTCTGACCCGGCAGCCACCGAGCAGGACGTCGAGATGAACGAGTCCGCCACCATCCAGTCGGATGCGGATGCCACCCATGCCAGCGCCGAGGAGGATGCGGCAGCCAGGGCCACCACAGAATGCAGCAGCCAATGCCGGCACTGACAACACTGCCTCCTCCACATGATTTTACCTGCATACTTTTCACTTGCACATTTATCAGATCCCCGGGATGCCGGGAGCATATGTATCAGACTTATTTATGCTTGCTACGCAGTTTTTATTCCCTCTTTGTTTATTTCGAAATTAATCAATTTGAGCAACACTGGCTCAATGCCGAGTTGCGTTTCCATGCGAGTCCCCGAGTTGCATTTCTTATTCACCCTATCTTTCATCTCTGCTCTACCCGCAACTTGTTGCTTTTTTGGTATTCGAGTCACAAGAATCAAGGAGTAGGGCTGCAAATACTTTAGCCGCTAGAAACAATCATGGTAACGCAGCCCACCACTTAGCCGAGAAGACGAAACAGGGAACAAAAGTAACAAACAATCTACTCGGTTCCTGCACTCTTTCTTCCTTAGCGATTTTCGTGTGCTCATTGACCTTTTGCTTGTTCTCTTGCTTGCCATGAAGCCGGATTTCGGACAGCAGCAGAGTCGAAGAGTTGGCATATAGGTTTAAACACAGTACTCAATGCGCTTATGAGTTCTGAAGTGGAGCAACCGAATAGACAAAGGGTCAAGCCGAGTAAAAACACTTAGAACAATTTTTGGACGAGGGCAGTCCCCGAGAACGATTTCAGATTGCAGAGTAGAATTTCAACTCGGATAAGAGGGTACATACACATCTTTGCTTACGAATGAAAACGACGGAGTAGAGCTACGTTCCAAGGGCGCTTGGTTTCCTCTCCAGCTTTGTCTGCCCTGTTCGCCTGCGATGGGCGCACATCTACAAGGTAGTACGCATCATTGTGCAGCGCTTTGCTCACAATGAAAGGCCCCTCCCATGGAGGAGACAATTTGTGCATCCCGGCTGTGCGTTGCACAAGCCTAAGGACCATGTCTCCTTCTCGGAAAACCCTTGGGTTCACCTTTCGGCTATGATAACGCCGCAGGTTTTGCTGGTAGATAGCCGAACGTGACAGAGTCAGCTCTCTTGCTTCTTCAAGCAGGTCAACGTCGTCTTCTCGAGCTTCTCTCGCCTCCACCTCAGTGTAGAGGGCTACTCGGGGGGAGTCATGCTCTAAGTCTATTGACAACACGGCCTCAGCCCCGTATACCAAGAAGAATGGCGTGTAGCCGGTTGACCGGTTAGGGGTAGTCCTTAGACTCCACAACACCGCTGGCAACTCTTCTAGCCAACACCCAGGTGTTTTCAGCAGTGGCTCAATCAGCCTTGGCTTTATGCCTGCCAGTACCATTCCATTTGCTCTCTCAACTTGCCCATTGGAGGCAGGGTGCGCGACTGACGCAACGTCTAGTCGGATATGCTTATCTCTGCAGAATCGCACCATTGCCCCCTCTGCAAAGTTGGTGCCATTGTCGGTGATGATACTGTGCGGGTAGCCATATCTCATGATCACATCCTTCACGAACTTCACAGCTGTGACCCCATCGCACTTCCGAATAGGCTTTACTTCAATCCACTTGGTGAACTTGTCCACCATGACCAAGATATGTGTCATATTGCCTTTAGCCGGCTTGAAAGGGCCAACCATATCCAAGCACCAAACAGCAAACAGCCATGTGATAAGAATTGTTTTCAACTCGGAAGCAGGCATGTGAATCTTACTTGCGAACATCTGGCAGCCATTGCACTTCCTCACAATATCTTCAGCTTGCTGCAGTGCAGTGAGCCAGTAGAAGCCATGCCGAAAAGCTTTCTTGACCAATGCCCGAGAAGAGGCGTGATGCCCACATTCCCCTTGGTGTATTTCCACCAGAATTTCTTCTCCCTCTTCCGGGCTCACACAACGTTGCAGCACGCCAGTGGCACTTCTCTTGTGCAGCACATCTCGGACAATAGTGTATCCCTTGGATCTTCTCTGAATCTGCCTCGCAGTTAGCTCATCTTCAGGTAGAGTGCCGTCCTTTAGAAAGGATAATATGGGCATAGCCCAACTCGGTGTCTCCCGTATGGGAAACACTGGTTCGTCCAGTTCCATTGGGACGGGCTCTTGCGGTTGCACAGGAGGAGCAGGAGCGATTCTTTGCAGCCCAGATCGATTGGCGAGAACCTCTTCAATGAATGCGACAGCCTCTGGGTTGAGGGCGGCAGTCCCCGAGTAAGGAATGGCAGTCCCCGAGTAAGGAGTGGCAGTCCCCGAGTAGGGAGTGGCAGTCCCCGAGTAGGGAGTGGCAGTCCCCGAGTAGGGAGTGGCAGTCCCCGAGTAGGGAGTGGCAGTCCCCGAGTAGAGGACGGCAGTCCCCGGGTTTCCTGTAGCATTCTCCCAGTCAATCTCCATTGGATCAGATTCCTCACTTGGCAGAGAAGGAACAAAGATGGATTCCGAGTTGGGGGAAGGCTTGATGGATGGCTTCCTCAAATGCTCCAAGGCGATTCCCGCCGGGATGGATTGCCGAGAAGATCCCAACTTGGACAACTCATCTGCTGCTTCGTTCTCTGCTCGGTGAATGTGCTGAAACTCACAGCCTTCGAAGAACCCAGTCATTGACTGCACCAGGAAGCGATACGATGCCATGTTGGCATCCAAAGCATCCCAGGTACCTGAGACTTGCTGCACCACCAGATCTGAATCGCCATAGCATATAATGCGCTGCACACCAACCTCCTTTGCTACTCGCAAACCATGCACCACTGCCTCGTACTCGGCTACATTGTTGGATGCCTTGAAATGAATCTGCAACACATACTTGAGCTGATCTCGCTTGGGTGACGTGAGCACGACGCCAGCACCAAGGCCTTCCTTTACTTTCGAGCCATCAAAGTGCATTTTCCAATAGTTGGAAACTGGAGCAGGAGGTTCATACTGCATCTCGGCCCAGTCCACAAGAAACTCCGCCAGGACCTGAGACTTGATTGCTTCTCTTCTCGTATACGCGGGAGCATACGCTGCTAGCTCGATTGCCCACTTGGCTACTCTGCCACTCGCCTCCTTGTTACCCATGATATCCGAGATGGGAGCAGAGCTCACGACAGTGATGGGGTGCTCCTGGAAATAATGTTTCAGCTTCCTGGCGCCCAGGTACACACCATATGTCATTTTCTGGTAGTGCGGATAGTTTTGCTTGGAACTGGACAACACTTCACTGAGATAATAGACTGGGCGCTGCACACTCTTGCCTTCTTCTTCTCGCTCCACCACTATCACCACGCTGACTACTCGGTTAGTCGCAGCAATGTACAACAGCATAGGCTCCTTGGGTAGCGAACTAGCCAAGACAGGAGCGCTAGCCAGCATTGCTTTCAGCTCATTGAATGCCACATCCGCTTGCGGAGTCCAGACAAACTTGTCACTTTTCTTCATCAGCTGATATAGAGGCAGAGCCTTCTCGCCCATTCGGCCCAGAAAACGGCTCAGAGATGCCAGACAACCCGTGAACTTCTGCACATCTTTCAGTGATTTCGGTAAAGGCATGCTCTCAATAGCTTTTATCTTAGAAGGATTGGCTTCAATGCCCCGACTAGAAACCAGAAAACCGAGTAGCTTTCCAGCCGGTACACCAAAGGTGCACTTACTCGGATTCAGTTTCATTTTGTACTTGCGTAGGTTAGCAAAGGTTTCCTCCAGGTCGGCAAGCAGAGTATGTGTTTTATTCGTTTTGATGACAATGTCATCTACGGACACCTGCACATTCTTGCCGAGCTGGTCGTGCAAGCATTTCTGCATGCATCTCTGATAGGTTGCACCCGCATTCCTCAAGCCAAAACACATGACACGATAGCAATAAGCCCCGTACGGGGTAATGAAAGCAGTCTTTATTTGATCAGCAGGGTTGAGTGCAATCTGGTGGAAACCAGAGTAGGCATCTATGAAAGACAGCAGTTCACAACCAGCAGTGGAATCGATCACCTGATCGATGCGAGGTAGCGGGAAAGGGTCCTTGGGGCATGCCTTGTTCAAGTCGGTGTAGTCGACGTACATTCGCCATGCGGTAGCAGCCTTGGGATCTTCCTTTTTCTTCTCGACCATGACCGGGTTGGCTAACCAATCCGGATGCAGCACCTCCATGATGAAATTGCTTATCAGTAACTTGGTGATCTGGTCACCAATGGCCTTCCTTCTCTCATCTCCGAAACGGCGCATTGCCTGCTTCACTGGCTTGGCGTCAGGACGCACATGCAAAGAGTGCTCAACCAACTCCCTCGGGACTCCTGGTAGATCTTCATTAGTCCAGGCGAACACGTCCCGATTCTCACGGAGGAAGTGGATGAGCTCGCTTTCCTATTTCTCCGCCAACCCGGAACCAATGATGGCTACGCGGCCGGGGAACTCGGGGTCGACCTGGACTGTCTTGGTCTCCTTGGCAGCTTGGAAGGCGGTACCATGCTGGGTACTCGGCACACCTTGTGCGCCAGCTTGTGCGGACTGAGCCATGGCCACCACCTCATACATCTTCTTCTTCTCGGCAGCAATCACCATCGACTCTGCCAGCTTGGAGCTAGCCGAGGCACACTCCATGGACTTCTTGTAGTCACCAGCGATAGTGATGATGCCATTGGGACCAGGGATCTTCATCTTCAGATAAGCCACATGAGTAGAGGCCATGAACTTGCTCAGAGCAGGCCTGCCGAGTAGAGCATGATAGGGGCTCTGATGATCCACCACCTCAAACTGCAGGCGCTCTGTGCGGCAGTTCTCCCGGGTACCGAATAGCACATCTATCCACACTCGGCCAATCGGGTTGCACGAGATCCCGGGCACAATGCCATGAAAGGTAGTCTTGCTGGGCAGCATCATGTTCTCGGCCAGGCCAAGCTTCTCGAGTGTATCCTTGTACACAATATTGATGCTGCTGCCGTTGTCGATTAGCACCTTGCTGAACCTCACATTCTTCTCGGGACCCAGGAAGGTAGGATCCAGCACCAAGGCATATGTACCCGGGTTGGGCATCACCTTGGGATGATCTACTCGGGACCACCTGATCTCCTGGTCGCACCAGTACATGTAGTGAGGAACAGCAGGAATCACTGCGTTGACCTCCATGGCCCGCCTGTGTTGTGATTGCTTGTCGACTGCCTCGGACGTGAAGATCATATAGCTCTCATGGTGCTCTTGGTACTGGTTGGAGCCATTGCCCCCATTGTTGCCATTGTTGTTGTTCCTCTGGTAGTTGTTGTTGTTGCCTCAGTTGTTGTTGTTGCGGTTGTAGTTGTTGTTGTTGTTGTTGCGGTATCTCTCGTTGTTGAAGTTCTGGTTGGCTCCTAAAGCCACTTGGTTCACATTCTCCCTTCTCGGGTACACTGGCGGCCGAGTTGCGGGTGCGCGAGTAGGCTGAACAGTAGCATTGGCGGCTGGCAGGGGAGGAGGAGGAGGCAAGCCATCACTCTTGATCACATCCCACCACTCGCACTGCCGAGTAGTATGGTTCGCAGGCCTTGAGGGGTGATGAGTGTGAAAGCTGCATGGGCCATCCTTAATGTCGTCAAAGACAAACTTCTTCGGCTGCTCGGAGTTCCCGCTACCCGACTGCGCAGTACGGAACGGTTTCTTGTTGCCCTGGCCCTGGTTCTGGTTCTGCCCGTAGGCTCCAGCAGGTTTCTGCCTTTGGCCACCACCGCCTCCGACATTCACTGCATTCACCTCTTCAGGATCATACCGAGTATCTACTCGACGCTTGTTGCGGAACTCGTTGCGCTTGCTGCTGTTGAAGTTTCTTCTCGGCTCAGAGGAGTCCATCAGTGGCTGAGTGGGATCCCCGAGTGCGTACTGATCCGCAATCTTGATGGTCTCTGCCAGAGTGTTCGGCATCTCCCTCTGCAATCTCTGCCAAAGCATGCTGCCATGTCGGCAACCCTGCGCAAACCAAGTGATGGCCTGTGCTTCATTCACACCCTCACAGGTGTTCCTCAAGGTGCTCCACCGAGTAAGGTACTCGCGGTCCGTCTCGTCTTCTCGCTGCCTGCAAGCTGATAGCTGCTGTGGCCTATTCGGCCTCTTGTATGTACTCGTGAAGTTGCTGATCAAGGCATCCGAGAAGTCCAGCCAGCAATTAATGCTGTTCTTGGGCAAGTTGTTGAGCCAAGTGCGAGCTGGACCCTCTAGCATCTGCGGAACATAGCGCACAGTCCATCTTCTGTTGCCATTCGCGATATGGACCGCGGTGACATAATCATTGAGCCAATCTTCAGGCTTGGTGCTGCCATTGTAGCTCTTGGTGCCTCTCGCAAGCTGGAAGCCCTTCACGGAAGGCTCGTTCATGATGCGCGGGCCAAAGCACTCGGGGCCAGGAGGACCCGTGCTCTCGAGCCGCGCCGACAAGCTGATACGGTCCAGCTGGTGCCTTGCATCTCCAGGTGCCAACACGCGCTCACCAACACGGTCATGAATATCATAGCCGGCCATCTCCATAGCCGAGTAGCCATCATCATACCTATCCACCTGCACAGCTGCGGGCTGCTCCACCGGGTTGGCGACTGGTGCCACTGGGCGTGGCTGCTGCCTCTGCCGAGTAGGCTGAGCTGCGGGTTGCCGAGAAGAACCTGGACGCGCGGCATCTCGGGCACGGCTTTGAGCTTGATGGGCTTGAGAGCCTGCTCTTGCAGCGTTGTGTTCCCGCCCGGGCTGCTGCGGCACAGCAACCTGTTTCGCGGCAGCAGCCGGGTCATACACCTGCATTTGCCTGTCTCTACCCGAGCGCCCGCTGCGGCTCTTCTCGCGGCTAGGATGCGGAGACGAGGCCTGATCGTTAGATCTAGCCGCGTGCGAGTGAACCACCTGCGAAGCTCCAGCACCCGGGTTGGCCTTCCGGAACTCCTCGTTCTGCCTAGCGGCCTCCAACACCAACTCGTTGAGCCTCTCCTGCTGCCTGAGACGCGCCTCTCCATCCAGGCGCGGCAACTCGGCAGCCACGGCCTCTGCAGCCCTGAGCGTCTTGGCGGGTGTGCTGTACCTTGGCCTTGTGAAGGTGTTCGCGGTGGCGGACTGAGCGGGCACCTCCGCAACCGTTGCCATCTCGACACCCAAGTTGCGCCGCGTAGCGCCTACTCTGCTAGCCTCTGGCACTGGCGTGAAGCCGTGAGCCTTGTTGTACTCGAGCTGGTCTAGACTCAGCTCAAGCCTGATCTTCTCCAACTCCGCCTGCTCGGCAAGCAGCTCCTGGCGTTGCCGCTCGAGCTGCTCCCTCGCGGCTAGGAGCTCGATGTCGGTGGGGTGGGCATACCGGCTCGCGCAGCAGACGGGGATGACCGTAGAGGTGGAAGGCGGCAAGTTGTTCTCCCTCTCATAGGGCCGTGAGTCCTGCCACCAGCAGGCGGTTCGTCAACCTCCTCGACGATGGCCGCAGCGCCAGTAGCAGCTGCGCCAGTGTTTGCCGCCAAACCCGTCACCATCACCTCAGCGCAGCTCGCAGAGCTGCATGCGGGCCTTCCGCGAGCAACAATCACCGCAGGAGGATCCTCCGCGTCATGCACCAGCTCGGGTACGCGCTGTTGGCGACGGTGGCGACGTAGACGAGGTGAGAGCCGAAGGAGATCACCGTGCCGCCCTCAGGCATGGCCATGCCGCCGAAACAGCCGGCGTTGTCAGTGACGAAGTCGAAGGAGCCGAATCTGTGGACAAGGCCACAGACCACGCGCTCCGCTGAAGAAGATCCCGTCCGAACAGAAACTCCAGCCAGCGCCGCTGGTTGCCCCACGGTGGGCGCCAACTGTCGTGGTGGTGTCACGGCAGATGCCATGGGATGGCTAAAGATGTGGGGACGAAGGACGCTGGAGGTGCTCGGGGAGGGATCACGCGACGAGTAGACGCGTGAGATAAGAACAACACACTGCAAACAACACGATCTACCCAGGTTCAGGGCCCTCGTGAGGAGGTAAAACCCCTACTCCTGCCTCTCCGTATATATTATGATGTTTCTCCGAGTAGCCACAGTACAAAGGATATCGTCACCGAGTAGCCACTCTCCTCTCTCCGAGTAGAGCTAGGTACGGAACTTAGGGTTTCTAGGGTTCCAAGTGAGCATGCCTCGCGCAGGAGGCGGCGGGGCACCTTATATACCTGGTGCCCAGCCAGATACGTCCAAACATGGACAAGTGTCGACATAGTGTGCACATCGTCCTTCTTCCGGGTTCCCGCTGACAGCTTTGGTTCCTAACCTTGGCTTCATCTGGAAAGTCGTTGGGCAAAACTAGGGGACAGACTGGTATCACTGTACCTAGGCACAGAGTAGGCCCCCCTTATCCTGCCACGGCCTGCTTCCATGCTGTCACTGTCAGGCAGGCCGGTCCCAGATGAACAGTAGTTCGAATGCTGCCAAGTACGGACCCAGGATACGCGGGATCCTGTGTCAGAACGGCTCCTTTGACTTTCTGGCCCGAGTAGGTTCCCGCCAATTGTTCCCGCCAATTGTACTCGGACCAACTCCTCTACTCGAAAGGATAGAACTTGATTGATATCTCCTTCTGGTCATCTTGAGGAGAGACCGAGTAGTAGTCGACCGGGTAGCGAGTACCAGGTAGTCGGCTACTCGACCAAACCTCTCTTCTGTAAGCCGCCTTTACCACTTGCCTTTACCCTACTCGGGGGTAACCCCCCGACAC
>JAPCYS010003340.1:0-18625 GCA_028641055.1 Alopecurus myosuroides | reverse complement strand
TGAAGGGAATATGCCCGAGAGGCAATAATAAAGTGGTTATTATCTTATTCCTTGTTTATGATAAATGTTTATTTATCATGCTAGAATTGTATTAACCGGAGACGTTGATACATGTGTGTTTAATAAACAAACAAAGGTTCCTAGTAAAGCCTCTCTTTTAACTAGCTCGTTGATTAATAGATGATCAAGGTTTCCTGATCATGAACATTGGATGCTATTAATAACGGGGTCGTGTCATTAGAAGAATGATGTGATGAACATATACCCAAAGTGAATATAGCAATGTGATCAAGTCATTACGTTACATTGTTATATCACACATACGGAGTAACTTATTCCTTAGACCATGAGATCATGTCAATCACTGATACCGGAATGGTGCTTTGATGTCATCAAACGTCACACCGTACAGGGTGACTACAAAGGTGTCGTTAGGTATTCGGAAAGTATTAGTTGGATCATGGATCAAGAGTGGGATTTGTCCATCCAAATGACGGAGAGATATACTCTGGGCCCTCTCGGTGATATCGCATTGACACCGCTTGCAAGCACATGATATGATCACAAGGATGTCATATCACGGAAACGAGAAAAGAGTACTTGTCAGGTAACGAGATTGAACAAGGTATGGTTGATACCGATGATCGAATCTCGGACAAGTAAAATATCGCGAGACAAAGGAAATAGTCACGACGTTGATGGTTCACACGATCACAAGAGTCATCGTTGAATATATAGGAGTCATCACAGATCTCCAGATCCCGCTGTTGATTATTGATCGAAGAGGAGTCACGATCATGTCTATCTTATTCGCGAACCGTAGGGTGACACACTTAAGGTTCGATGACGCATTTGAGAGGATACGGAATATCAATGAATGTTTTGGGCAGCACCGAAATTGTTTCGGGGATATTGAAATAGTCACCGGAATTGTTTCGGGGAATATTGAAATAGTTCAAGGTGGTATATGTTAATGTTTGATTAACAAATAGTTCAAGGGGGTAAGTGTTAATATTTGTTAATAGGATTAACAAATATTAAAATAAATAAATGAAATTGTTTTATTTATTTATTAAAGAAAACCCTTGGAATTTTGAGTGGGAATTGATGAGTGAATGAGTGGGTTGAGTGGAGACTCCACCCACATGATGAGGGGAGAGGTGGAGGCACCAAAAATTCATGGTTTTCTCCCCCTCCTATATAAAGAGGGGTTGGACCTCTCTCTCCCCACACACTTGGTGTCATCTTCACTTCCTCTCCACCCGCTGCTCCATTCCATGGTCTCCGGCTTGGCGAATCCCTGACCGTGGGATTCTTCACCACCACCACGCCGTCGTGCTGCTGGAGTTCCGAGGTATCCTCTACTTCCGCCTCCCCGCTGGATCGAGGGAACAGAGTTCGTCATCAACCGTACGTGTGACCGATCACGGAGGCACCGCCGGATTGCGGTGCACATCTTCTCGCTCTCGGATCGGTGTGAGTACGACTATGCCAACAACGAGAGTTGATCTTGTAACGCTTTGTGTCTTCGAGGGTATGTTGTTCTTAAGACTCTCTTTCTCCCCGTTGCACTTCATCTCCTAGATTAGATCTTGGCCTTTCGGGTGTCTCTCGTGTAGGAAATTTTTTGTTTTCTATGCAACGACCCCTTCAAGGAGCGCCTTAGCCCCCTACCTGGCGCGCCAAATGTCGGAGAGAGCTAGTCTGTCCTGGACAGGATAGCTCTCAAAGGTTCGTACACTGGGGGCTAAGCGTGTTTCCTTCGCTTCAAGAGGAGGCTTCGAGAGGTAAGCTTATGCACGACAACAATGGAGACACAAAGAGTTTACCCAGGTTCAGGCCACCAGTGTGGTTTAAAACCCTACTCCTGCTTGTCTGATGGATTGCACTGCGTTGGTTACAGTACAAAGGTGAGCTTGTTCTCGGAACAGACTACTTGGGATATACGATGAATCGAGCTCTGTTTGTCCAAGGGCTGGTGTTGCCCTTCTTATACTGGCGTTTGGACCTCTTTCCCGCTTATTTGGCGGGAAAGGGTTACCACAAGGCGCCAAAGGGAGGAACGTCCCATACTCCTACACCTTCTGCGTGGTCCTGGTCGCTGGGGGACAGCTCCACTTTCCATGGCGTCACGGTGGGGGAGCCTAGTGACGCCGCCTTCGTCTGGTAGCATGGTATTGGTCTTCTTGCACCAAAGAGGAAGTCTTTGGGAACCCCTTTGGCCTCCGCAGTTGTCCCCCTGGCCTTTATACACCAGAATTGCAACTGGGGACAAAGAGGCTCTGCGGCGTTTCCATCACTGCTCAGAGAAACGATCGCCAGAGGCACGTGGTTTGCCTGCTCTTGAAGGGAGGTACCCAAGGAGGGGGTGAAGGCGAAGTAGAACCCCTCTCCTGGGCAAGAACCGTAGTGGGCTAGGCCTACCTGGCGGTTGGGCCTAGGAAAGAAAGCCCCACCTGGTGTGGATAGAACTCTTGGCCTTGGAGCTAAGCGATGGGCTGGGTCGCAGCTATCGCTTCAGGGTACGCTGGTATCCAGAGGACCGACAATCGCTTATTCTATACCAAGCATCTTTCAAACTTTCTCCACCTTGTTGTTTAAAAGAACGAACCTCAACTTCAGGAACACTCATTTTAGCAAGACTAGGATAAAAACTACAACTAGAATAAGAACTATTTGTTTGTGTGTTTTTTATAAAGAGAAGCAGACAAGACGAATAAAATAGACTAAGCAAAACAAAAACAAAGTAAAGATATTGGAAGTGAGAGACTCCCCTTGCAGAAATTCTCTTCCTCCCGGGCAACGACGCAAGAAAAATGCTTGATGCACGTGTAACACACGTTCGTTGGGAGACCCCAAGAGGAAGGTTTGATGAGCACGCAGCAAGTTTCCCCTCAGAAAAGGTTGAATCGACCAGTAGGAGGAAGGAGTAACTATATAAGGTTGATGTAGTTGAGATGGTAAGGCACACTACCGGTTCAGCAGCAACGTGGAACCTACACAACACAATCAAATCACTTTTCCCCAACGAAGCAGTGAGGTTGTCAATCTCACCGGTTTTGCTAAACACAAAGAGGTTAAACATATGATGTGAAAAACAGTATGAGAACCATATGAAAACTGGAAGCAGTGTGAAAATAGTAATTATAGTGGTTGTATTATCAGTATCATAAAATGGACTTGGGTCCACAGTTCACTAGAGGTGTCTTCCATAAAAGATAGCTGACATGCGTGGTGAAACAATTACAGCTAGATAATTGATAGATAAAGAAACATGCATGACATAAAGATTACTATGAGATTCATGCGAGAATTATAACAAAATACATAGATTGTCATCCAACTGCATCTATGACTAATAATCCACACTTCGAATATCATCTGAACATACGTTGGGTATTAAGTTGCAAGCAACGGATAATCGCAGTCAGCAAAGTGTGTAATGTAAACAATGTAAACGAAGTAAACATCATTGTTTTCTCCCTAATGGCAACAACACATCCTCCATCCGTCATGTTTCTGTCACTCGAGCACAGATGCAAAAGAGGCATGAACCCTCTATCTAGCATAAATACTCCCTCTTGGATTCACTAGCATCTACTTGGCCAGAGCATCTACTAACAACGGAGAGCATGCAAGATCATAAATAACATACACGTGAAGACAACATGATAGATTGATAATCAAAAGACATAGCATTCAATAATCATCGGATCCCAGCAAACACAACATGTAGCATTACAAATAGATGATCTCGATCATGTGAGGCAGCTCACAAGATCTAAACATGAGGCATAAAGTGGAGAGGAAAACCATCTAGCTACTGCTATGGACCCGTAGTCCAGGGATGAACTACTCACGCGTCGCTCCGGAGGCAGCCATGGTAGTGTAGACCCCTCCGGTGATGAATTTCCCTCCCGGTAGGGTGCCGAGGAGAGCTCCAGAACCCTTCCGATCTCGGGTTGACGATGACGGCGGCCTCGGGTGTTTCTCGGGAAGAAGTGGTATCTTTTTGGGGTTGACGTATAAAAGGGGAATAAATAAGCGAAAGGGTGATGACGGTGGACGCCCGAGGGGCCCACACCACCCCCAGGCGCGGCCAGGGGGCACGCCTCCCTATGGTGTGGCCCCCTCCGGGCCTCTTTGGGACTCCGTGGAACCTTCGGGAATTATAAGACTTCCGGGCTTCGAATTTTCCAATTCTGAGAATATTTCCAGAACAACTTTTCTGAAACTAAAAACAGCAGAAAACAGGGAACTAGCTCTGTGGCATCTTGTCAATAGGTTAGTCTCGGGAAATCGATAAAAATGACATGAGTAAAAAAACATGTAGCATAAGGCATGGAAACAACATGGAACATCAGAAATTATAGATACGTTTATGACATATCAGTGCCCCACCAGAGCAGTCATTATGACGAGACATTTCTGCTACGCGTAGGAGATCGTGGGGTTTCCCCACGAACCGTCGTGCCACGTGTCGCGGCTGACCCTGCAGCTTATGGGCCCAAGCCGCTTCGCCTCCTCCTGACGCGAGCGCGTGATGGGCCCGGGGGCTACTGTCAGACCCATGGATACCAGGGTATCCTAGGCCGTCCGCTGTGGGCCCATACCACCTAGTATAAAAGGAGTCCGTACTAACTCGCTACAGGAGATGGAAGCATCAGCCCCATTCTCGCCAAGGATAGTCCCTTGGTGAGGGGCCATCTCCGGCGATATCCTCTCGCATTGCCGGAGAGGAGCCCTGCTTTTCCCATGCTCCTCTCCAAAGGAACCCTCGCCCATTGGGGGACAACCCATGTGGGGATGACGCCCAAGCCTCTACGCGAGTGATGGAGGCACCACATGGTCGTAGAACGACTTTGGCCGCAATTGCCATTCTCGTGTATAAAGTGTGGAGCACCTCTACGCGTGTCAAAGCCTTGGCCAAGGCTTTCCTCTTTGGTGCAAGGAGACCGGTCTTCCACTATAAGACAGAGGGAGCATTGTCGGAGCCCCCACGTCTTTGCATGGATGGTGGCACTGTCCTCGACAATCGGCGACAGCTGGTGCTGTAGGTGCCGCAGAGTACTCCTTTGGCACCATGTGGTAGCCCTTTCCTGCCTAATGAGCGGGAAAGAGGGCCAAGTGCCGGTATAAGAAAGTCTCTCATGTCCTCGTAGCAGAGGAGGGGTCATAATATAGATAGCCAAGTCCCTAAGAGAGTCCTCGTAGTATGTTTCGAGCACGAGCTCGCGCTTGTATTGTACACATCGCAGTGCAATTCATCAGACAGGAAAGAGTAGAGTTCTACACCATCACAGTGGCCTGAACCTGGGTAAACTCTTCGTGTCACCATTGTCGACCTTCACGAGCTCCCCTCTTGAGGCATCTCGAGGTGCGTTAGAACGTGGTTAGCCCCCAGTGTTCGAACCTCTAGAAGCAATCATGTCCAAGACAAAGCCGCTTCTCTCACAGACGGAGGGAATCTTGTTGTGGAGTTAATATCAAAAGAAAATCCTTTGCACACAAGGACAAAGTGGAGAATGGATTGGTTTTCTCGAAGTTCTCTCATCCCACGTTTTGTGTCTAGTAAGGTAAGGCCTTCGGAAGCACTCATCATTTTCCCACTCATATATGGCTTTTGGCTCTCACTTTCTTTTTGGTGGATCTCTCGCTCACCACTCAACTCACTAGGATTTTGGTCTTGTTGGGTGCGTGCAAGCTCCTTTGCATTGTCGGGAATGATTTGACTTGGAAACATAGGACGAAGCACGAATTCTTGTTGTTCCATTTGAAGGAGTATTGATTGGTTCTTCCGTCATGCATTGCACCTTCATCATATTGCCAAGGTCTTCCAAGGAGAAGATGGCACACGTTCATTGGAACCACGTCACACTCTATGGTGTCTTCGTATGGACCAATCTTGAAGGAGACATTGACCATTTGTTGAATCTTGAAGGTGCCGGAGTTACTAAGCCATTGCACATGGTAAGTATGAGGGTGATTCTTATATTTCAAATTTAGCTCGTCACAAAGCTCTTTTCTAGTATGGTTATGACAATTTCCACCATTGATGATGACCTTGATGGACTTTCCATTTATACCGGCTCTTGTTTGGAAGAGGTTGCACCGTTGATCTTGCTCTTCTTGTGGAGATGTTTTTAGCACTCTTGTAACCACCAAGGATGGGCTTTTGTTCACATCACAATAGACGCTTTCGTCGTCATGTTGTTCTTCATCCAAGGGGTTGGCAACAATTTGATGCATATCATAGTACTCGTCTTCACTCATTGAGTCACGTTCACCATCTTGGTTGACAATCATGATCATCTTCTTGGATAATTTGAAGGATTTGTGTCCATTACCATCACATCACTTGACTTGAGTAGCACTTGTGTTGGTGGTTGTAGGCACTTGTTTCTTGAATTGTTGAGGAGACTTTGTTGTTGCATTTGGAACTCTTGGATTGCCTTTGGAGGCACTCGGTGTAGATTCTTGGGCCGCTGGAAATGTTGAGGGTGAAGACTTAGAGGCGTAATAGGTCGTTTGCTTCGAACACTTGATATATTCGAATAGTTGGCGCTCGGCCTTGAGGGCTTGATGGACAAGGCAAACAAGATTGTCATATGGCTGAAACTCCACAATTCTGTTGATTGGGTGAGTGAGGCCATTGAGGAAGAGGGCCATGGTGTGTTCTTGAGGTGTCGTCACATTTGCTCTTGTCATGGCGATTTTCATTTCCTTATAGTACTCATCAACCATTTTTAATCCTTGATTGAGCTCTCGTAGCTTCTTGAGTAAATCTCGCTTGTAGCGAGGAGGTACAAATCTTGCATGCATAACTTCTCTCATCTCATTCCAAATGTTGATAGGAGGCAAGTGGTTTCCTATGCGTTCGGCTTGCACTTGTTCCCACCACAAGAGGGCATAACCTTCAAATTCAAGAGAAGTCGTTGCTACCTTTTTCTCATCACTAAAGTTGTGAGTGTGGAAGATGTTATCAACTTTGAGGTCCCAAGAGATGTAAACATCTGGGTTGGAGTCTCCATGGAACTTAGGAACATTGGCTCGAATGGTGCTCATGTTGTTGTATTCATTGCAATGACGGTTGTTCTCATTGAGGTCTTCATCATAGATGGGTAGAGAATGAGAATATGGGTCAATATCATCATTTTCTTGACGACCTTGAGGAGGAGGATGTCTCCTATTGCCACAAGGATCTTCTTGTTGATGATGAAGTCTTGCTTCTCGGAATTCACTATCATCATGCTCATTGTGTTGAGGATGGTGATGATCTTCGCGGTCATTATGGTGGCGACGCACATTATGCCTTGGAGGCCTTCAATATGGGCGAGCACCTTCCACAAAGTCGTTGTAGCCATGGTCATTAGCGGATCTTGGAGGAGGTGGTGGATGATGTTGACGAAGGTCCAGGCGTCGAGGGTGTTGTGGAAGAGGGCCATCACCTCCTTGTTGATGTCGAGGAGGTGGTGAAGGAGACAAGTAGTCATCATATTGAAAGTGCATGGTGCCCCCATATCTGGTTTTGATAATTAATGACAATCCTTGTGGACTAATGTTTGCATTGAGTTATCCTTGCAGATCTTGTCCATATGAAACAATGGAGTTCATGTGTTGAACTCTATTAGCTTTCTTGATGGCCATTGTTATGTTCAAGGCTTTATTGAAGAATGGCCATGTATAGAGTTGTGCATATTGCTAGTTTGTCTTGAAGAAAAGTATTAGGTGATCTTTCATGATTATCTTCAAGACATCATCATTTCAAGTGAGAAGAAAAGATACAAGGTTGATCAAGCAAGTGATCAACACACAAAGCTACAAGATGTACCAAGTGGGATTTTGCAACTCGTGGTATGGTAAGAATTTGATCATATAGCTTTGTGAAGTAACCCATAATATTTGTGTGTGTCATCTCTATGTGTGGTTAGGTATATTTCCATGGACATGCATCAAAAGTAAGATTTCATATAGTCCATGGTCTATGTTGTCGTCAAGCGGTGTTCATCATCAAGCTTGACATGGAAGCTCAAGTGAAGCATCTAGAAGAAATCCTATGCTTGACGCTTGCCACCCATTTGGATATTGTGGCCTCGTGAAGATTTTCCAATAAGGGTCTCTGCCATAATGGTGTACAGGGGAGCTATCCTCTCCCATGATGGTGTATGGGGAGAACCCTGCAAGTCTTCATCAAGAGGAGCATGTGATAGCAAGCACGATCAAGAAAGAGGATCCATCTTGAGAGAGTCAAGATCTTCATCATCTATCTCAATTAGAATGCTCAAGGCAAAGGTATGATCTTTATAGGTTTTCTATTTTACCGGTCTCATGTCTTTGGGAGACCGGGTTATAGGTTAGATAGTCGTACTATCAAGAGGGGCTCTCGAGTGAGTAACTTGATCGAATTGTTGTGGAGATCTCAAACCTTTTCATACTTGCATATCATATTTCTTGGTTCTTATTTGGCTTTTGTCTCCATGGGGTTTTGGTGCTTGTCGTGATCTTCATGGCAAGCCAAGGTTTATCTAAAACGATTTTGGTAAGAAAAACTTGTTGTGTTTACGGTGGTGAAAATATTCGGTTCAGCTTTGAGAATGTTTTCACACCTTCCATGTGTGGTAAATTCTCCATTACTTTTTTTTGGATATTCCTTGTTGTTATCTTTCCAACCCAATTGGATTCACCTCATTCGGAGTTCATTCGCAAAAGTTATGTGTTTTTTCGTGTTGGAGGTTTTACCAGTTGTTCCTATTTGAGAGGTCAAAACCTTTACCCATTTAGTTTTATCTTCCATGGATGTACAATGATGTTTCTCTGCATATTCTTATATTGCTCGTCATTGCAATTTCAACGAGCCCAATAACATAAAAAACGGAGACCGTATGCAAAAGTTATAGCATTTCTCGTATCGGTGTTCAGTCATTCTGGTGCAATCCGGAATAATTCCGATTTGGCTGCAAAAACTCTGTTAGCATCCGGAATGCCCCGGAATATTCCGGCTGTCCGGAAATTTCGGAATTATTCCGACTTGGCCGTTTCTGGGCGAAAAATGGCTAGTTTTTTAGCACCTATTTAAGGGGCTTTCTTCCCCAAAGTCCCCAAGTCTTTCTCAGCCCGTTTTCCCTCTCTCTCTCCACCATTGTTGATTTTGGAAAGCTTGTCCCTCTCTCAATCCCTCCAATGATTCTTTCATATTTTGAGGGAGAAGATAGAGGAGATCTTGATCCACGTTTCCACCAATCCATCTCTCCTCTTTGTGATGAGAACTTAGTGAATCTAGATCTTGGAGTTCTTGGTGTTTCTCCTCCCTTGTTCTTGCTCTCTTATTCCCCCATAAGCATTTGTTGCTTTGTTGTAATTTGAGAGTGAAGGATTTGAGCACTTGTGTTCTTGCCATTTGCATCGGTTGCATCGGTTTCCTCTCTCCACGAGGATTCGTGGAAGTGAAAGTTTTCGAGCTTGTTACTCTTGGGTCTTGGATCCTAGACGACTTGTGGTGTTCTTGGTGGCCTCCAATTGAGTTGTGGATGTGTGCCCCAAGATTGTGGTGACACCAAGAGCCTCCAATTAAGTTGTGGATGTGTGCCTCGGGTTTGAAGGTTGCCAATAGTGGAAGGTGAACTAGGCCTTTGTGGCGGGGTTCATCGGAGAATAGGGTGAGGCCTTTGTGGCGTTGAGTAGGCCTCTTGTGGCGAGCTCACACCCCTCCAACGAGACGTACTCCCCTTGTGGGAGGAACTCGGAAATACATCATCGTCTCCGTGTGCCTCGGTTATTTCTATACCCGAGCTTTTTACTTATGCAATTTACAGTGTGATAGCCTTCGAGCTTGAAGTCATATATCTTGCTATCACCTTGTTACTTATCTTGCTTAGCATAAGTTGTTGGTGCACCTAGTTGACCCTAGAATATTTAGGTTGTGTGATTGTTATTTTGAACACCTAGTTTATTTCCGCATTTAGCAAGCCTTAACCGAAAAAGTTTTAATCGCCTATTCACCCCCCTCTAGGCAACATCGTTGTCCGTTCAATTGGTATCAGAGCCCGGGCTCTCTTTATTAGGCTTTACATCTTAGAGAGTACGATTTCGTTTAGGGAAATAGAGCATGATCCCGCCTTTATATTCTATGGTAGAAATTATGATGTTTGGAAAATTTGCATTCTTAATTTTCTTACGGACATGGGTCCAAAGTATGTAAGGAGAATTGTAGATATGAATTTTCCTCGTCCAAAGGATTCTCGAGATTTATCTTTAGAGGATAAGGAAAACTCTTATCTCGATACTCTAGTATCGAATGGTCTCTTGTGCGTTTTGAGCGAGGTAGTCATTGAATCAATCAAGCCTTTTCGGAACGCTCATGAGGTATGGACAAAACTTCAAGATATATATGATGTGTCCAACATTATTAAGGATTATTGTTCTCCATCCACTTCCGGTCGTGATGAGTTCACATCGTTCTCCACTCCACCAACATGTGATTTGTCACAAGGTAATGATATGGTGAGTGGTGATAGAAATTGCATTATGGATAGTGAATTTACTATTGACTATACTTCATCTCTATCCAATTGCAATGTTCTATATTTGTACTTAATACCTTCTAGCACTCAAAATTCCATACATGCTAGTGTTTATAGTCCTTGCATATCATGTAATAGTTGTTTAACTAAATCTCATGATGATATGCTTCCTATGTCTTGTTTTCATAAAAACAATGCTTCCATTTCCTCCAGTACTTGTGTGGCTAACAATGTAGTGGAATCTCATATTTTGGTGGAACAAGACATAGACCTTATTGGTGCTTCAATTCAATCTTCATCAACGTTATCCATTTCTCATGTGTGCCTTATGGCTAAGGATTCAAAGGTATCTCCACCTTTGGAACCCTCTACATCTTGTGATGATGGGGATGAGGATTTCTTTTATGGAGAGTATGAAGATGAGGTCTCTTTAATGGATAAGGGTGAGTTGGTTCTTCTTGATCTCTCTAAAGGTAGTAAAGCTATCACTCCTTTGGGTGAAATTTTGGCTTTTGCTATTAATAGCGCTAAAATCATTGAGAAGAAAGGTGAGATTGAAAGAAGTGATGTCGATGAGAAGGCATCCCTCACTATGTCTCTTGAGGAAGAGTATGAGCTCCGAGTTACTCTTGAGGAGAAACTTGAGTCTATTGAGGAGATCCATAATGAACAAATAGCCTATCTCACTAAAGCACGTGACCATACTGTTGCTAAATATAAAGTGCTTAAAAACAAAAAGGTTGAATTTGTTGTTGGCAATGCTTTATTAATTGAGGAAAACACAAGGTTAAATAATGAGCTTGCCAAGTTGTCTTCTTCCATTTCTAATGATGCTTGTGCTACTAACTCCACATCTTGTGAAGCATCTATTTTGAAGGAGAATGTTGAGCTAAGGGCTCAACTTGAGTTGATGACTAGCAAGTGTGGGAAATTGGAAGAAATCCATGAAAAGCTATCTAGCTCTCATGGGGATCTTCTAGCATCCCATTCTAAGCTAAAATTGGCTCTTTAGGCTATCACTACAAAGGCAACATCTTGTGAGCCTCATGTGGTTATTAGCACAATACCTTCGTGTAATGTTATATTGCCTTGTGCTAGTATTAGTAATTCATCCTCTCATAATGTTTCTACATCTTGTGATGAATTGCTTTCCTTTCCTTGTTGCTCTAACAATGAAGCATCTACTTCCTCTAGATCTTGTGTTGATTCTAACCATGTAGAGGAAATTAAAGAGCTCAAGGCCCAAGTCACTTTTTTGAAGAAAGACTTGGAAAAGAGTCATGAAGGGAGTTCCACCCTTGACAAGAAGTTGAGAGTGCGAAGACTTCCCAATGACAAGAGTGGACTTGGATTCAACTCCAATATCAAGAAAAAGTCCATGGTTGACAAGAATAAGGGCCAAGAGCAAGTAAAAGATCTGGCCAAGATTATTTGCTTCAAGTGCAAGATTGAAGGGCACCATGTTAAATCTTGCCCTTTGAGGAAGAAGACTATTAGTGAGAAGCAACTAGGGAAGCGGCCCCTTGTTCAATCTCATGCTCAACCACGATTTGAACAACGACCACCTCCTAAGAATACTCAAGCCAATACTCCTCAAGTTGAGGAGCCTATCAAGAAGAAAGAAAAGAGTCGATGTTGTTACCTTTGTCGTGAGAAGGGACACTTTTCTTCTTCATGCACTAATGGTACATTATCCAACCCTATCCGTGTTGATGATTTTTATTCCATTCGGAAGGATAATTTGGGCAATGTGTTTGCGAAGTATGTTGGTACTCCAAGTGGTGTCAAGAAAAGAACCATTTGGGTTGCCAAACCTATTGTGATTAACCTCTTAGGACCCAACGTCGTTGGGGACCAACAAGCTAAAACTTGATCAATAGGTGTTGTTGGAGGGCATTTGAGGCTTGGCTATCTCATGAAGAATTAAGGGATCTTCATCAATTATATTTCCTCAAGCCAAGTCACTTGGATTATATATATCTCTTACCCAATGTTCCTCCCTGCGGTAACTTGTATTTAATTCATATATACATTGAAAGTTACTTGCCCCCTTGCATGTGTTGGTTTTGTTTCTAGCATTTGTTTGTATATTTTGTGCTTACCACTTACCTATCTTGAGTAATCTAGTTATGCATGTTGGTTTGCACTCCATGTACTTGTTTGTTTTGTGTTGAGCCTTCCTTTCAAACTTTTGTTTGTTTTTAGTTGGCTCTTTGGGAGATTAATGGACTATCCCATTTTGGGGGAATAATATGCTCTTGGCACTTTACTATCCTAAAATGTGTGTACATGAGGAATACCACTTAGTGTTGATATATCAATATTATCTTGTCTCTATATGGTATGTATTTCTCATGAGTTATTCCAATTCTAATATCCATTAACTTTCTCTTGTTGTATTTGTTTTCTTTGCCTCTTGTTAAAAAATGGATTATCACATTATGGGGGAGTAATAAGCTATGTGCATATTACAAGTCTATAAAATGTGAACATGTGAGGCATTGCCACCTAGAATTGATATTGTCAATAATCTTGTTCTTATGTGTCATATTGCTCAAACAAGTTCCATGTTTTCCTAAATGTGTTTTTGTCTCTCTTCTTTTTGTATCTTGTTTGTGAGATTTTTTTGGTGCTTTGCATTTTTCGGTTTTTATTATAAGCCTTCAAGAATCTCTATCTAAGCATGTTTTTCTATTCCTATCTTTTTTCACATGCTTATGTTTTGTGAATGTGATTGTGAACAAATCTACCACCGAGAAATATCTCCATACATCTCTTGTCTTTGACAAGTGATAATAATTTGTGGTAAGTTTATTGATCATATTTACTTTGCCCTTTGATCTAAAAATTGCCTTGTTTGTTGCCAAGGATTTGTTTTGGTTCAAACTCCTTTGTGTCTTCTTTTTGTTCTACTCAAGATTTGTTTTATGGTTTCTTGTGTTAGGAAAAGCAATGATCCCATTATTGTGCACTTTGATTCAAATTCATACTTCTTTGTGTTGCACTATACTTGGAGAAGCTATCCTACATTGAGTAGAACATCATTCTTTATATTGGTATTGCATCTTATTGCCTTTCTTGAGCTTGACTAGCGTTTGAACAATATATATGGAGAGTAATGATTCCATTGTGTCCACTTTGTATTCAAATGCAAGATCATAATTAATGCACTATTCTTGGAAGAGCTACCCTATATGCGTTTGAACACTTGTTGTCTTGAAATTGGTATTTTATCCCAATGACTTGTCTCTTCGGAAGACAAACATTTTTCATCTTGGTACTTGTGTTCCATCGTGAAAAGTGTAGAGGGGTTGGTTTAGTCTTTGATCTTATTTTCATTTGGTATCTTCTTTATTTGGTTTCCTCAATCATGTGTTGATTTGGGTTTTATATAATTTGGACAATTCTCTTGCTTTTCACTCGTGTGAGTGCCTTCTTGGTTTAATTGGTGTTTTGTCCAATTTGTATCTTGTTTGGTTCTTGAAAGTTTTGTGCATGTATATTTACTATGTATATCTTTTTACATGCTTACTTTTGTTGACCCAATATATAGGATAAACTCCATAAAATCCTAAATGGCTAAGATGTGCATGAAATTCAAATTCATATTAATATGCACATATTTATGTGGAGTTTGTCCTATGTATTGTAGTTGTTCTAACTCTTTGGACCCAATAAGTTTGGGAACCATTTTGTACTTGATTTTTGTTTTTAGGTACAATGGAGATACATTGGTTGCTTGCTCCATTCATAAGGAAGGTGTTCTCACCATGGTATTATAGGAGTCAAGCTACGCTGATTATCAAACTCGCATCCTCTTCATCACCAATGTCGTCTCGATAACAAGTATCATACATTTCTAGCTTTCAACCTTGTGTAGGTTGCATCTTGGCATGAATCCCATTGGTTGCATTTCATTTGGTTCTTGCAAATGTCTTATCAAAAGCATATTTATTGCAAATATGAGTAAGCCGGGATGATTACATATCAAGGGGATATTTATAATCATTTTCATGATTCACCAATCCCAAGTATATTAATCTAGCATCTTCTATTCGAAGTCTCTCATATGCAATATTGATATTTTCTCAAAACCATTTGCCTTTTGTGATACGCGTTACCTTTCTCGAAGCATTTCAACTATAACTTTTCCCTTGTGATATTTGTGATGCTTTTGAGTTTGTTGAGTTGTTCATATATATCCCTTTAAGATAAAACTAAGCTTAGCGCTTTGCTTTCAAGCAAAAATCTTATTGGTATATTTATGAACCTCTCTTGGATATCATGTTCTTCAGCTTTGTACCTATTTTGTGTGTGCATGTTTCTTTCTGGATATATATCTTTGTGATTTGTGACCACTTAGAAACTTATACACACGAGAATAGTTACATATTTAATTGATATTCTATTTCTTTAGTGATCATGTTTTATTGCTTTATATTCCTTGGTGGTTCCTAAAAGGAACAAGCTTTGCTTTTCATTTGGTATTCCTTTTGCATCTTAATAAGCTTGTGGACCTATGTGTTTTATCATTGTTGGTTTGTGTGTATGGGAAAGACATGATATTCACTATGTGCCTCATATATTGCAAGACTATGATGAATCTTTGCTCATCCTATTAGTCTCCTAATTTTTCCTTGTCACACTCATCTCTTTCGGTTGAGTAAGTCATTATTTGTCGCTTCTTGATCTTAATTGCTCAACTTTTGTTTGTTTCAAGTTGCTTTGCTTCATTTCCAATCTATTCTCTTGCGCTTGTTTTGTTCAAAATTATCTAGAAGGGAGTGATGATTCCATGTTGTGCACACTATATAGTAATTCAAATCTAACATTGTGCATGTATCTTGGGGAGCTCTCTCTTGATTTTCTAGAACACTTGGTTGATCTTTTCATAATATTGCTTTTGGTCAATCGGTTTTTTGGATCCTTTGGTTTGTTGCTTCTTTGTGAAAGTATTCTTCAATTTGATATTCTTTGGAAATATTTGGATCCTCAATATAGTTTGATCTCCCTCCATCTATTCATAGTTGGATATATGCACTTGATTTCACTCATATCATGAGGAATGCATACACTATGGAGGAGCTCTTATTATATTGGCCTTCTAATCTCTTTTCCCATTTCGGCAATGGATGCCAATGGGGGAGAAGTTTAGAGGGTTTAAGGGAATTTGGTTCTATGCTTTAGTTTCGTTCTTAAGCATTTGCCTTCCATGCTATTGCATCGTTGCTCTTTGTTTTGCATGGTTGCTTAATTCATCATATAAACCCTCGTAAAAAGGGATTGTCATCAATTACCAAAATGGGGGAGATTGAAAGTACATGGTGCTCCCATATGTGGTTTTGGTAATTAATGACAATCCTTGTGGACTAATGTTTGCATTGAGTTATCCTTGTAGATCTTGTCCATAAGAAACAATGGAGTTCATGTGTTGAACTCTATTAGCTTTCTTGATGGCCATTGTTATGTTAAAGGCTTTATATAAAGAATGGCCATGTATAGAGTTGTGCATATTGCTAGTGTGTCTTGAAAAAAGTATTAGGTGATATTTCATGATTCTCTTCAAGACATCATCATTTGAAGTCAGAAGAAAAGATACAAGATTGATCAAGCAAGTGATCAACACACAAAGCTACAAGATGTACCAAGTGGGATTGTGCATCTCGTGGTATGGTAAGAATTTGATAATATAGCTTTGTGAACTAACCTATAATATGTGTGTGGCATCTCTGTGTGTGGTTAGGTATCTTTCCATGGACATGCATCAAAAGGAAGATTTCATATAGCCCATGGTCTATGTTGTCGTCAAGCGGTGTTCGTCATCAAGCTTGACATGGAAGCTCAAGTGAAGAATCTAGAATAAATCCTATGCTTGACGCTTGCCACCATTTGGAGATTGTGGCCTCGTGAAGATTTTCCGATAAGGGCCTCTCCCATAATAGTGTACGGGGGAGCTAGCCTCTCCCATAATGGTCTATGGGGGAGCAACTTGCAAGTCTTCATCAAGCGGAGCATGTGCTAGCAAGCACGATCAAGAAAGATGATCCATCTTGAGAGAGTCAATATCTTCATCATCTAGCTCAATTGGAATGCTCAAGGCAAAGGTATGATCTTGATAGGTTTTCTATTTTACCGGTCTCATGTCTTTGGGAGACCGGGTTATAGGTTAGATAGTCGTACTATCAAGAGGGGCTCTCAAGTGAGTAACTTGATCGAATTGATGTGGAGATCAAACCTTTGCATACTTGCATATCATTTTTCTTTGTTCTTATTTGGCTTTTATCTCCATGGGGTTTTGGTGCTTGTAGTGATCTTAATGGCAAGTCAAGGTTTATCGAAAACGGTTTTGATAAGAAAAACTTGTTGTGTTTTTCGGTGGTGAAAATATCCGGTTCAGCTTTGAGAATGTTTTCACACCTTCCATGTGCGGTAACTTCTCCATTACTTTTTGTTTGGATAGTCCTTGTTGTTATCTTTCCAATCCAATTGGATTCACCTCATTCGGAGTTCATTCGCAAAAGTTATGTGTGTTTTCGTGTTGGAGGTTTTACCGGTTGTTCCTATTTGAGAGGTCATAACCTTTAACCATTTGGTTTTATCTTCCATGGATAGAAAATGATTTTTCTCTGCATATTCTTATATTACTCGTCGTTGCGATTTCAACGAACCCAAGAACATCGAAAACGGATACCGTATGCAAAAGTTATAACATTTCTCGTATCGTTGTTCAGTCATTCTTGTGCAATCCGGAATTATTCCGGAAAATGGCCGCGAAAACCGTGTTAGCATCCGGAATGCCCCGGAATATTCCGGCTGTCCGGAATTATTCCGGAAATTCCGGAATTATTCCGACTTGGTCGTTTCTGGCGAAAAACGTCTAGTTTTTAGCACCTATTTAAGGGACTTTCTTCCCCAAAGTCCCCAAGTCTTTCTCAGCCCGTTTTCCCTCTCTCTCTCCACCATTGTTGACTTTGGAAAGCTTGCCCCTCCCTCAATCCCTCCAATGGTTCTTGCATATCTTTGAGGGATAAGATAGAGGAGATCTAGATCCACATTTCCACCAATCCATCTCTCCTCTTTGTGAGGAGAACTTAGTGAATCTAGATCTTGGAGTTCTTGGTGTTTCTCCTCCATTGTTCTTCCTCTCTTATTCCCCCATAAGCATTTGTTGCTTTGTTGGAATTTGAGAGTGAAGGATTTGAGCACTTGTGTTCTTGCCATTTGCACGGTTGCATCGGTTTGCTCTCTCCATGAGGATTTGTGGAAGTGAAAGTTTGTGAGCTTGTTACTCTTGGGTCTTGGACCCTAGACGACTTGTGGTGTTCTTGGGAGCCTCCAATTGAGTTGTGGATGTGTGCCCAAGATTGTGGTGACACCGAGAGTCTCCAATTAAGTTGTGTATGCGTGCCTCGGGTTTGAAGGTTGCAAATAGTGGAAGGTGAACTAGGCCTTTGTGGCGGGGTTCATCGGAGAATAGGGTGAGACCTTTGTTGCGTTGAGTAGGCCTCTTGTGGCGAGTCACACCCCTCCAACGAGACGTACTCTCCTTGTGGGAGGAACTGGGAATACATCATCGTCTCCATGTTCCTCGGTTATTTCTATACCCGAACTTTTTACTTATACAATTTACATTGTGATAGCCTTCGAGCTTGAAGTCACATATCTTGCTATCACCTTGTTACTTGTCTTGCTTAGCATAAGTTGTTGGTGCACCTAGTTGACCCTAGAATATTTAGGTTGTGTGCTTGTTATTTTAAACACTTAGTTTGTTTCCGCATTTAGCAAGCCTTAACCGGAAAAGTTTTAATCGCCTATTCACCACTCCCCCTGTCGAATCTGCATCTCAACAAGTCCCTCGGGTGAACCCATAGGGTCTCGATTAGGAGAACGTGTAGGTGCTGGTGACAACCGTCGTCTAGACAGGGGGCACGATTTACCCAGGTTCGGGGCCCTCGTAGAGGTAAAACCCTTACTCATGCCTCTGTCGATCTGTATTAACGAGTAGATCGGTTACAATGGGGGGTTGCTCGAGTCGAGTATGATCTCGATCTCAAGGCTTGGTGGTGCGGTATTTCTTGGTCCCTCTCCTGTGGTTCTCCTGGCCT
>JAPCYS010002988.1:0-18645 GCA_028641055.1 Alopecurus myosuroides | reverse complement strand
CACGAAAACTACAACATAGGACCAAATATACGAGTTTTAATTAATGCCATAAATGCCCATGAAAGTTTCCACGGACACCCAAACAGTGTGCTATAGCTCACGAATACCGCAACATAGGACCAAATCTACGATTTTTAATGAATGCCAAAAATGCCCTTGAAATTGTCCCCGGGCCCCTCAAACAGTGTACTATAGCTCACACAAACTGCGAGATCGGACCAAATCGACGAGTTATGATGAATGCTATAAATGCCCAACAATTTGTCCAGGTACCCCTAAACAGTGTGTTATAGCTCACCAAAACTGCGAGAAAGGTCCAATCTATGAGTTTTAATGAATGATAGAAATGCACATGAAATTGTCCCCAGACACCCAAACTGTGTGCTATAGCTCACGAAAACTACCACATAGGACAAAATCTACGAGTTTTAATTAATGCCATAAATGCCCTTGAAAGTTTCCACGGACACCCAAACAGTGTACTATAACTCACACAAACCGCGAGATAGGACCAAAACTACGAGTTCTGATGAATGCTAGGGATGCCCGGCAAATTGTCCCCGGACCAGCAAACATTGTGCTATAGCTCTCAAAAACTGCGAAAAAGGTCCAAATCTATATGTTTTAATGAATGACAGAAATGCACATGAAATTGTCCCCAGACACACAATCTGTGTGCTATAGCTCACGAAAACTACAACATAGGACCAAATCTACGAGTTTTACTTAATGCCTTAAATGCCCATAAAATTTCCACGGACACCCAAATAGTGTGCTATAGCTCATGAATATTGCAACATAGGACCAAATCTACGAGTTTTAATGAATGCCAAAAATGCCCTTGAAATTGTCCCCGCCCCCCAAATAGTGTACTATAGCTCACACAAACCGCGAGATAGGACCAAATCAACGAGTTCTGATGAATGCTCGAATTGCCCAACTATTTGTCCCGGCACCCCTAAACAGTGTTTTATAGGTCACCAAAACTACGAGAAAGGACCAAATCTATGAGTTTTAATGAATGACAGAAATGCACATGAAATTGTCCCCATACACCCAAACTGTGTGTTATAGCTCACGAAAACTACAACATAGGACCAAATATACGAGTTTTAATTAATGCCAGAAATGCCAATGAAAGTTTCCACGAACACCCAAACAGTGTGCTATAGCTCACGAATACCGCAACATAGGACCAAATCTACGATTTTTAATGAACTAGCATGGTGGCCCTTGCAAGTGCAAGAGCATCATATTATGTGGACATTTATTCCCTCTATTTACTCATGTGGTTCGAAATATACAATGTTGTTGACATGGAGATATATCCATGAAGGCACAGCTTTGACAATTTTTTCTTATATAACACTATTTTCTAAGATATTAAAAAAAAATTGTGAATCATATCTTTATGGAAAAACTAATGATATGTATTCAACCTTTATAATCTATCTTGTAGTTGTCGGGATAGCAGCCAAGCTATTTGTGTTAAGGGAATTTTCTAAGTGCATGAACTATCATTTATCAGTGGTTGTGATTTATCTATAGTTAGAAAGATCTACCTATTACGATCTATGTATTATTAAATTAATAAAATGATGGATAATTTGTTAATGTATCACAAACTTATTAAAGAATATTTTATAGATATCACTTGGAACTAAATAATGAGGAGTGTAATTAGGTAATATCTTTTTTTATTATATCTAGTGGTAAGAATATCAGACAAAATTATCTTTGGAATGAGACGGATAAAAATAACAAAAATTATGTGTTATGGTGCTATCTATATGGTAAAACCTTTTTAAAATATAATTAGAGCTGCTCGTTTCACGAAACTTACTCTATTCTTAGAAGCTACATACATAGACATACTAATAGATCCAATGGGCGCATATTGCAGGAGAGATGAACATGCATATCTACATGAAGAATTTAACCAATACTTGGGGGTATATATAGCACCCAACCATGGAATATGACCGAGTGGACATTGGCTGATCGAGTATCAATAATAGAAGATTTTATTATTGCTAAGCACATCAACGTTGTTTATTGCATCTCTACAGAGTGGCCATGTAGATATCTACGGAGACATCAACAAATTACAAGATCTTACAATGACGAAGAGCATAAGTTTAATTTTTAACTGATTAAAGTTAGACAGAGAAACCTAATATCAGATTGTATAACTTATGCAAAACTGAACTGAATAAGACTGAGAATTTGCACAAATTCTTATTATTAATGTATTCATCACTACAATTGAAACAAATATAAAAATATGGAGTATGTATGTGTTAAGAAGGTACAGTAGTACCTATATCCAGAATTTCAAAGAGTAGCAATGACGTGGATCATGCTTTCATGACTTCAGATTTTTATTGTGGAATGCGGTGAAGAATATAAATGGGTATACCAGACATGACAGAATAAATTGGTGTTATTCCAAGAGGTTGTGGACCGAGGCTTAGCCCGGTGGTTGCGACGTGGTGATACGTCCTGGCCCGCCCGAGTTCGAGATTCCGTGCTCACACTCGACGTGGGCACACCCATCTCTTAATTAAAATACCAAGAGGTTTTGAACAGAAAAAACGATAAAATAACATGTAATAATTTATAGCGATTAAATCTTGCAACCAGCTGAAATTTGATACTGCCCGCGAAATTATAATGATGCAATTGTCATGTTGAAATTATAAATTTCTAGGGCAGGAATTTCGCCTGAATCTGCGGACATTGATGATGCAATTGTCATGTTGGAATTATTTAATTTCTAGGGTACGTAGGAAGTTGGCCTGAATCTGCGGACATTGTGTAAAGTCCTAGATGCCACTTCTTAGCTATTCTCCAACCATACCAATGTAAGATACACGACCCTAGAGTCCGTCCAGTCAGAGAAACATAACAAATACACATGATAAAAGATCTTGCAGGGTTCAGATCTGCCCAGTGTGATATCTAGTACACAGGGCTGCAAGCGTGCTAGCTATTAAAGTACAGTCACCGACCAGTTTAGAAAAAATAAGTACGTAATTAGTAGTGCTGATTACCGTTGAGGATACATGCATATAAACATCAAAACTGCATCCCCCACAGATTCTTCTTTATCCAAGTTTCTATTTCTGTTGTGGGCACCGGCCGAGGATGAAGATGATTAGCAGCCCATAAAACGGGAAAGGACGTGTGGCGGCAAGGTTGCTGCTGGCGCTGATGGTCAGCCGATTGGCAGCCGGATAAATCGTGAAAGGACGTCAGCAGCAAGGTTCCTTCTTGAGCTGTGTGCCATGTCGCTTGGAAACCTGGGACAGTCAGCCGACATGCGCTGGTAACTTCCATCCCATCACCTTGGCCGATCGACACCAGTAGGGCTTGGAGCCTTGGACGTTGTAGAGGCGGTGGAGCAAGGCCATTGCCATGGTGGCAAGGATAGTATCCTATGACCTAGGACATCCGTGTATGTTTTTTAAGCAACTTTAAATTTAAATCTTGCGTGTGGAACTAATCTTTTCAGAGTTTGTATCGTTCAAGTGCAGGGATGGTATGTATCAATATTTTATTACCGTAGAGAGATTAAAAAATGCGCTCGTAAAGAGAGAATGAATTATCTTTTCTTAAAAGGTGTACACAAAAGATAAACAACGTGGCAGATGCCTGACGTGTGTACAAAGTATAACTAGTTAAATTGTTAAATCTTAACCATATATTTTAGATCTAACTATCCACATAATTCTGATCTGATGATGTGGATTAATGTGGTGGCTCGAAAACAGAACCTCCGTATTGTGCTTTTAGTATATAATAGATGCCAAAAATGGCCTTGAAATTGTCCCCGGGCCCCTCAAACAGTGTACTATAGCTCATACAAACTACGAGATCGGACCAAATCGACGAGTTCTGATGAATGCTAGAAATGCCCAGCAATTTGTCCCGGTACCCCTAAACAGTGTGTTATAGCTCACCAAAACTGCGAGAAAGGTCCAATCTATGAGTTTTAAGGAATGATAGAAATGCACATGAAATTGTCCCCATACACCCAAACTGTGTGCTATAGCTCAGGAAAACTACAACATAGGACCAAATCTACGAGTTTAAATTAATGCCATAAATGCCCTTGAAAGTTTCCGCGGACACCCAAACAGTGTACTATAACTCACACAAACCGTGAGATAAGACCAAAACAACGAGTTCTGATGAATGCTAGGGATGCCCGGCAAATTTTCCCCGGACCAGCAAACAGTGTGCTATAGCTCTCAAAAACTGCGAGAAAGGTCCAAATCTATATGTTTTAATGAATGACAGAAATGCACATGAAATTGTCCCCAGACACACAATCTGTGTGCTATAGCTCACGAAAACTACAACATAGGACCAAATCTACGAGTTTTAATTAATGCCATAAATGCCCATGAAATTTCCACGGACACCCAAATAGTGTGCTATAGCTCATGAATATTGCAACATAGGACCAAATCTACGAGTTTTAATGAATGCCAAAAATGCCCTTGAAATTGTTCCCGGCCCCCCAAACAGTGTACTATAACTCACACAAACCGCGAGATAGGACCAAATCAACGAGTTCTGATGAATGCTCGAATTGCCCAAGTATTTGTCCCGGCACCTCTAAACAGTGTGTTATAGGTCACCAAAACTACGAGAAAGGACCAAATCTATGACTTTTAATGAATGACAGAAATGCACATGAAATTGTCCCGAGACATCCAAACTGTGTGCTATAGCTCACGAAAACTATAACATAGGACCAAATATACGAGTTTTAATTAATGCCATAAATGCCCATGAAAGTGTCCCCGGGCCCATCAAACAGTGTACTATAGCTCACACAAACTGCGAGATCGGACCAAATCGACGAGTTCTGATGAATGCTAGAAATGCCCAGCAATTTGTCCCGGTACCCCTAAACAGTGTGTTATAGCTCACCAAAACTGCGAGAAAGGTCCAATCTATGAGTTTTAATGAATTGTCGGATATATACCGATTAGGGGTATATCAGATGGTAGTCAAAACTGCCGGATTACCAGGGTGGCCCAACTGGTAGTGGGCTATGGTCCATTAGGCGGCCCAGTAAGCTGACGCGCAGAAGCCGGATTCTAGAAGGACCCGGATCACGACCCACGTGATCCGGCTTGGAGGAGAAGACAGATTCCTTACTTTCCAAGTTACAAGCTATCGTAGTCTTCTAGGTTTCCTATTATGTATGCCCTAATCCGGCTATTATATAAAGCCGGACGGGAGATGAGATAGCAAGAGAGAGGAAGACACAGGCCAACTCGCCGAGAAGTTGATCCTCCGCGAGTAGCTAAACCTAACCTCACATTGTAATTGTTTGCACAGGCTTTAGTCCTGATTAGTGAGATTGCAGGAGTAGGAACGTCGTATAAGACGACGTACCGAACCTGGGTAAATCCTGTGTCTTTGTCACCAACGGGATACCGTTTCCCCACGTCTCTACCCGTAGTCTCATTGCACCCCCGTCTATGAAAACTACTACGATGTCTCGACAGTTGGCGCCCACCGTGGGGCAAACGACGTCAGGCGTTAAGTTCCGATCTGGGATACTCGGCGGAATCGGCAGTTCCATAACTGTCGGAAGCCTGGAGTTCGACAATGACGTCGGACACTTCCTCGACAACGGATCCTACATACCGGCGCAAAATCATCTGGTAAGTGCCTGCGTGTTACCGATTGGATCTGCTAATATTTGTATCGGATTAACTGTAGAAGCCATGGGGTTTTGCGGTGGAAGAAAATTTATCCCACCCGCCCTCTACCTAGTCGAAGATGACTACGATCCCGGATTTTGCTCAGATCGCCGACATAAAAGTGATACACACTTCATCGGTATGTTGCAATCCGAAGTCGCCGAGAACACGGATGACGGAAATCCCGTGCAGGAGGCAGAAAGCAACAAACCCACTACAGAGGTGGACGATCCAGGTTTCGCCGAAAACACAGATGAAAGTAATCCCGTGCAAGAGGCAGAAAATAGCAAACCCACTAGAAAGGTGGAAGATCCGACACCCGCCAATCCAGCGATGAACTCGGAAGCTGACTCTGTGCTACCCGCCATTGAGGCGAGATTAGAGTCAGAAACCGGATCAGATGATTTCGATTCCAAAGACGAAGACGTGGACACCTTCGAAAGAAAAGTTAAATCTTTCCAAGAGGGATTCCATGAAGTACTAATGGAGAAACCGGCTGAAACCACGTACGCCGGCAGTCAGGAAAGCCCTAAAACCCCTCCGCCAGAGGAAGAGAGAGAAGATGGAGAAACCTCTCCGATATTTCCCAACGTCAAGGAATTGACAGAGGACGAACCTGTTAAAAAACCTTCTTCTTTCAAGAAAAAGAACAAGGCCGCTAATAAACTCCAATACAAACTCCGGAAGAAGAAATTGGCTGATCCAGCCGATGAAAACCCGGAAGTAGGAGATGCAAGCGGAACAAAGCCCGCGGAGAAGAAAACAAAAGAAATCCTTGTTCCGCCAATGACAGAGCAAGAAGAACATGATCTGTTACAAACGCCAGTGAGACTAAACGAACCCCCTGAGATGCTGGAAGCCAGGAGACGAGCCTTTCAAAGGAAACAGCAACATCTACTCAGATCTCGTGAACACCTCCAAAAAACCCAGGATGACATCAAGCTCATGAAGGAAGAAATAGAGGAGTAAGAGAGAAAGAATAGATCCGGCATTAGACCTACAAGGTTATCCGGAATCGTAAGACCGGAAGTACTTCCGCCAAAAGAAAGGTTCCACAACCCATCTTGGCAAAAGCAGGTAAACGCCAAAGATGCCAGGGGCGAACCAATATACAAAACCGCAGCAGAAAATGCGGAAGCAGCGTTTGCCATCCTCAACAATGACCTGTACTCCAATGGTGAAAAACTCCAGGGGGGTGTATGCTTTCGTAGGAAAGGCATTGCAACAACAACAACGGGCCCAAGAGAGATCAGGGAAGTTGCACAATAACTCCACCCTATGCAAAACAGCTACTTGCACTGCTGGAGCACCTAAACCGGAAGAACCTGGAGATTCCGGCAATTCAAAGGATAAGAAAGCGGATCCAAGGAAAGATAAGAAAAACCCCGACAATAGGGACGAAGCGTCTAGAACCGGATCCCATCTCCCAAAAGGTGGAGGCAAACCCCACGATCGGGAAGAAAAACATCGGAATGACGGTAAAGCAATGCCACCTCCGAGAAACCCTGCCGAAAAAGCCGGAAGACATGATGTACCTCACAGGCGTGA
Organism: Alopecurus myosuroides; assembly: GCA_028641055.1. Classification (NCBI taxonomy): domain Eukaryota; kingdom Viridiplantae; phylum Streptophyta; class Magnoliopsida; order Poales; family Poaceae; genus Alopecurus; species Alopecurus myosuroides. The sequence continues at coordinate 11,374 of JAPCYS010002988.1, read as the reverse complement.
GAGATCTCGGACACCTCCTAAGGATAAAGAAAGGTACATGAGTAGAACTCCGCCTCATCCAAAAGGGCGTGATCTTGAAAGAAATAGAAACGATCCCGGAAAAGCGCGTCCGCGCAACAATGGAAAAGAAAGGAGCAGATCCCCTTCTGTCCAATCAGCCGGAAGATATTACGCACACATTGATAGGGCGGAAAAGGATGATCTATACTTTGGGCCTAAGTGTTTCACTGATAGGATCTGAAGGATAACCCTGCATTCTGGCTTTGCCAAGGTCGGTCCAACGTACCAGAAATACACCAGAGTACAAACCCGGATACCTGGCTCTCAGACTACTATACAGCCGTCCAGATTAACAATGGGACAGACCTGGAAGCCGTAAAGTTTCTTCCCCTAATGTTACTGGAGGGTGCCAGAGATTGGATCAATGGATTGCCATCAAGAACTGTCGACAGCTGGGATGATATGGCTCGAGCATTCACTCAGCACTTTCGGGGAACGTACAAACGCCCGAACAGCATCAACCAGCTGAACCGTTGCACCCAATTTGAGGATGAACCATACGTGGATTTCATCTCCAGATGGACTGCAATGAAGAATAGTTGTTCTGGAGTAACTGACGTACAAGCAATGCATGCTTTCGTCAATGGCCTGAAACCCGGACTTGTACCGTTCATGGTCGGTTCCAAACAGCACAAAGATCTCGGATCTATGCTTACAACCGCTAATGAACACGCAGCCGAAGACGACATCAGAGCAAGAGGAGGCAATATCGACACACTGATACTGGCCAAGAAAAATCCTCGCACTGAGAAAAAAGGAACTTCAGAAGCAACACCAAAACCCAAAGAAGTTAATATAGCCTTTGAAGTGAAAAAGGGAACAAATGGAAAGGACGCAGTTCAGAACCAAACAACTACAGTAAAGAAGAGTGGGAGAAGATTAAGTCTGAACCCTGCATCCACCATTCACAATTTGGGAAACCCACACATACCAACGCGCAATGCCGGCTGAACAGGCACACGAAAGGCAGTGCAGGATCCGGAAATAAGGGGAAGAATCCCAAAAGGAAGTTCTCCAAACCAAAGCCAGAAGCTGAGAAAGAAGACAGTGAATCGGACACTGATGAAAAAATCCAGGAACAACAGCGAAAAGGCGAACCAAAATTTCCGAGAGTTGATGGAGAGGCACTGTTAACGTTCCTCGCAACTCCGTCAGCAAAGGTGGACAAAAGAACACTTCGAGAGATAAACGCGGTTGTTCCGGCAACCCCGAAATTCTTGAAGTATTCGAACACACCAATAACCTGTGATCAGTCTGATACCCCCGGAAATATCCCTGAACCCGGCACACAAGCTCTTATCGTAAGCCCTATTGTCCAGAACACTAGGCTAAGAAGAGTGCTCATGGACGGAGGATCTAGCATCAACATAATGTACCTGGATACATTGAGACATCTGAAGATCTCCGAGACCCAGCTCAATCACAGCAATATACGCTTCCATGGAATTGTTCCCGACAGGCAAGCACGATCCCTAGGAGAAATTTCCCTAGATGTCACTTTCGGAGAAAAATATCACTTCCGTCAGGAAAAAGTATCGTTCGAGGTGGTGCCGTTCGAGAGCGTATATCACGCAATACTCGGATGTCCAGCTTTCGCCAAATTTATGGCAAGATCATGTTATATCTATAACAAGCTGAAGATGCCAGGGCCCAAAGGAGGGTTAATCACCATAACTGGAGACTTTAAGCTGCGAACAAGCTGGAAAAAGAAAACGCCCTTTGTGCTGAGAAAATCATATCAAAGGAAGAGCTGAAGGAGCTGGCTAAAGAGGTATCGCCGACAGAAATGCCGACAGGAAAAGAAACTCGGAAGCCAACAGATAGCTTCAAGGCATCCGAGAATACAAGACAGGTAATCCTAGACCCTAAAGATCCGACAAAGTTTGTCGTAGTAGGGACTGGGATGACCGACAAATAGGAAGGCGAGCTCATCAAGTTCCTCCGTGAGAACTGGGATATTTTCGCCTGGTGTCCGGCTGACATGCCAGGCGTACCCAGGGAACTTGCTGAGCATCAACTCAAGGTGATTCCAGGCTCCAAACCCGTCAAACAAGGTCTTCGTCGATTTGACGGAAGAAGACGAAAGGCTATTGGCAAGGAAATTATCCGGCTTTTAGCAGCAGATTTCATTCAGGAAGTAATCCACACTGATTGGTCTGCAAATCCGGTATTAGTACCGAAGAAAGACACTACTGCTCTTAGAATGTGTATAGATTACACTGGTTTGAACAAATTGTGTCCCAAAGATAGGTTCGCGTTACCGCGAATTGATCAAATAATAGATGCCACTGCAGGCTCTAAGCTTTTATGCTTTTTGGATGCTTACTCCGGGTACCACCAAATACGCATGAAAAAGGAAGATCAAATTAAGACTTCTTTTATAACCCCATACGGGACGTATTATTACGTAACCATGCCATTTGACCTGAAGAACGCAGGTGCAACTTACCAGCGTTGCATGCAGCGTTGCTTGCATAGTCAGATTGGCAAAAACGTCCATGTTTACGTAGACGATATTGCTGTCGTAACCAAGGAAAAAGACACACTCCTTGAGGATCTGCGAGAAACCTTCGAAAACTTGCGCACTTACATGATGAAGTTAAATCCATCAAAGTGTGTATTCGGGGTTCCCTTAGGAAAACTTCTGGGTTTCATCGTTTCTCACAGAGGAGTAGAAGTTAACCCGGAAAAGATCAAAGCCATCTTGAACATCTCCAAACCTACGTGTGTGAAAGATGTCCAAAGATTGACGGGTTCCACCGCTGCCGTCAGCAGATTTATTAGTAGGCTGGGGGATAAAGCCTTACCACTCTACAAGTTGCTGAAAAAATCCGACAAGTTCGAGTGGACAGAAGAGGCCGATGCAGCGTTAACTCAGTTAAAAGAAACTTTTATTAAAGCCCCGATTTTGGCATCCCCAAAAGACGAAGAACCTATGCTCTTTGTCTTTCCACTTCCCTTGTTCAGGAACAAACACTTCGCCAAATTCTTTTGAGTCCTGGCCCGTTTTTTCCCCACTAACCAATTACGTTACGACCACTGAACAAACTTGGTTGACGAACATGGTTTATGCGCCGCTAATCTAGCGGCTTGTCGAGCATTTGACAAACTCACACCATCCATTTCAAATGGGATTTGTCCCGTGGACACACGAGCAATCCAACCCGTAGGATTTCCTATCTCACGGCTACAAACCGGGTTATTAGTGCAGTAATTGTCGTGGAACGGAAGAAAGACGAACAAAGCATACCAGATCAGCATCCGGTATATTATATAAGTGAAGTTTTCTCCGAGTCCAAGCAAAGGTAACCACACTACCAAAAACTGGCATATGGCGTATTTTTTGCATCTAGAAAATTACGTCATTACTTCCAAGGACATTCCATAACAGTGGTATGTAAAGCACCACTAGGGGATATAATAAACAATGCGGAGGCAACTGGCCGAGTAGCCAAATGGGGTATCGAGCTAGCAGCCTTCGACATTAAGTATCAGCCAAGGACGGCAATAAAATCCCAGGTTCTGGCAGACTTTGTCGCCAACTGGACGGAAGCAATGGAAAAAACACCAATGCCGGAGTCTGAGTACTGGATCATGCGCTTTGACAGATCCAAGATGAAGGAGGGCGCAGGAGCTGGTGTAGTCTTAAAATCCCCTAAAGGAGATACATACGTATTACAAATACACTTCAACGCCCGTAACAACGTGGCAGAATACGAGGCATTGCTTCATGGCTTGCACATTGGAAAAGAAATAGGGGTAAAACGCATCTTATGCTACGGCGACTCGAATTTGGTGCAGCATCAGCTCAACCAAACCTGGGATGCCATGAGCCCTATAATGGCCGAATATCGGAGAACGGTGGACGAGTTCGCCATTTGTTTCTTTGGATTCGAAGTACTCCACGTGAAAAGGGAGGAAAATTGGAACGCGGATGCATTAGCCCGCATGGGGTCAGAAAGAGTAAAAATCCTACCACCAGGTGTGTTCGTCCAGCATTTGTACGAGCCATCCATAAAAGGTGGAGATATCGATTACCCCCTGGCTTCCGAATCAATTGAAGTTATGCTCGTTAACCCGGAGTGGACAATACCATATTTAAACTTCTTAGTAAATCAGAAGTACCCAGAAGGAGCAGACGAAGTCTTGCAGAGAAAAATTCAGCGTCGATGCAAAGGATACACGGTAATTGATAATTGCCTGTATAAACGCAGTACTTCCGGAATTTTTCTACGGTGTATTTCACCCGAAGAAGGACGAGAAATCCTGCAAGAAATCCATGCCGGAGATTGCGGACACCATGCTCAATCAAAAAGCATAGTTAAAAAAGCATTTTGTGCCGGGTTTTTCTGGCTAACAGCCAAGACAAATGCTGAACACATAGTTAACACATGTGAAGGGTGTCAATATTACGCCAAGCAGACCAATATGCCGGCCCAAGCACTCAAAACTATCCCAATTACATGGCCGTTTGCGGTCTGGGGGCTAGATATGATGGGACCATTCAAAACTGCGCGAGGCGGACTTACACATCTACTTGTAGCTGTGGACAAATATACCAAGTGGGTGGAGGCTAAACCCATCAAAAAGCTTGACGGTGTAACTGCCAGAAATTTCATCATTGACATAGTCATGAGATACGGCGTTCCACATAGCATAATAACCGACAACGGGACAAATTTCTCCATTGGAGAGTTGGCAAAATATTGCCGACAAACGGGAATCCGCCTAGATCTCGCATCTGTGGCACACCCGCAATCCAATGGCCAGGTCGAGCGAATGAATAGCTCAATCCTGCAAGGAATACGCCCAAGACTCGAATCTCCTCTTCATAGAGCGGCTGGAGCATGGGTAGAGGAGCTACCTTCTGTGCTTTGGAGCATTCGAACGACGCCAAACAGGTCAACTGAGCAAACCCCGTTTTTCCTAGTTTATGGTGCAGAAGCTATCCTTCCAACGGACATGATCCATGATATCCCAAGAGTGCGGGATTTCGATGACTCGGATGCCGAAGAAGCACGACAGGATGCCGTCGATCTCTTAGAAGAGGAACGAGAACTTGTGCTCCAAAGATCCGCCATTTACCAGCAAGGTTTACGACGTTATCATAGTCGGAAAATCAGACATCGTTCTTTTAAAGAAGGTGACTTAGTGCTGAGATTGGTGCAGCAAAGAAAGCACAAATTGGCCCCAGTATGGGAAGGACCATTTGTAATTAGCAAAGCTATGAAAAATGGGTCATATTATCTTGTACATATTCGGGAAACGGAAGATGATCCCGAAAAGCCGAATAGCAAAAGAAAGAGAAAGATAGATGATGAACTAGGAGAGACAAAGAGGCCTTGGAGCATCCAGCAGTTACGTCCCTTCTATACTTAGTTCAATTTCTATGTAAACATCTTTGAGATCATGAAATAAAGTTGTCGGAATTTTGGTATCCATGTTTTTACAAGTTCATTATAGTACAAAGCATGATTCCACCTAATCTATTTCCCAATGATCATACAAAATACTCAATGTTAACCCGAATTGTGCCTGCCTGCTCGGTGTTTAAAAACTGAATGATTTTCAGCCTGCTAACGGCTAAAGGAATCTCGGATTGTGCCTGCGTGCCCAAGTTTCAAAAAATTCCTTGCTTTTCTCTAAGTATTATCTGATTGTTTATGTGTTGGGTCACTTGAGCTAGTTAGTAAAAATGCCTTTAGTATGATCCATGTTTCCGAGTTCATGCTGATCGGTTATACCCAGTTACTCGGCATGATGGTTCACAATACTATTGAGCCATTTCAAACACTAAGGACAGTTAAAACATATAAGCCAGAGAACTTAGAAGATAAAGGAATACTAAAATCTGGAAACCTTGCAAATAATTTCATTAAAACTGCAAAGGGAGGAGTTCTTGCTCATACAAAAGGAATAGAAGCATTACAATATGAATTACATCTTGAAAGTGCAGTAATGCTCCTATTTTCTACTTTCGCCATCCAGGTTCAAGGTAGCCCTTTCAAGCATCCGAGTCTTCCTCGCTGCTATCATTCTCGGGCGCTTCGGGGATCTCCTCTTCTGGATAGGTGATGGAGATATTCACCATGGAGGCGATCTTGGTGGTGTGGCCTTTGATTTCATCAAACATGGTATTTCGTTGGGTTTCCGTGTATCCTTGAGGGATACCGGACGCCACGCGCCATGTAACATCCCAAGTATGAAAAACAACCTTAGTATGTTTGTTTCCTGTTTTTGTTTCAAATGCATCATGTCATCATATTGCATTCATGTGTTGAATTTGAATTTCAAATCAAATTTCAAACCATTATGTTTCACACTTGGTCTGTTACAACCTTTCCAAATAAAACATTCAAATCAAACCATTTGTTTTGATTCCAATAAACTTGAATTTTCTTATAATTAACTTGCTTAATTTTCAATATTTCAATTATTGCAAAAATTCAATCAAATTCATTTAAATTTCAAACAGCAGCAAAATTTAAAATTTTGGAAAACAAAAGTTTGTACAGCTGGGCTTTTGCAATAAAGAACCTATAAAAAATTATCACCAAAATTTTTGAAATCCCCAAACCCCTTCTTTTCTTCTCTTTTCTTTTTTGCAAAAAAAACAGAGAGCAAACGAAATAAAAAAACAAAAAAACGGGCTGGGGGAGGTAGACCAGGCCAGCCAGCTGGGCCGGCCCAGCCCACCTACCACCCCAGCGTGCAGCGCACGCGGCCTGCTCCCTCTTCTCCCTCCTCCGTACGGGTGACGACGCCACTGACGCGAGCAGGCACGCACCGCACCACCGCGCCCTCCTCATCTGCTCCTCCCTCCACCTTTATCTACCCGAGGGCACGCCCGAAACCCTAACCCTCCTCTCCTTCCTCCCTCGCGCCGCCATTTTCCCCTCTCCTCTCTGTTCCCTTCTCCTCGTTCTGAAATTCCCCGAGAGTGTCAGGGAGGGACGCCGCCGTCGACACGCCGCCATGGTGCATCTCCGGCCACGCTAGGGACACGTGCACCACCCCCGGGACCCCTGCTACCTCTTCTATCGCAACGCCGAGCACGAGCAGCCTCCACGACGCCAGAATTCCTCTGCTCCTCTCCGGCCCCTTTCTGAACTTCATCGACGCCTCGTCGCCTCCGACCACGGCAACCTTGTCTGGCTGCTTCAGCACACTCATGGTGAGCCAACGCTGCCCTCCGAGGCATTTTCCCGTCGATCCATGCCCTAGTTGCGCAAGTGCTACTTCTGAACCCGAGCACCCCCGCCATGGACGCGTTCTGAGCAAGCCATCGTGCCTCTGCTGTTCTCCCCGCCACCTTGTACGTGTCGTTTGCCCCTCTCTGTTAACCCCTGCACCCACGCAACACACTAGCGCCGCCGTTTTGGGGTCAACGACGGCGAGCGAGCGCCGCCGCGCCGTTTGTTTCCGTCACGGACTGAACACTTGGGTTCAGTTTCGTCAGATAAACGAGCACGCTCGAGTTACACCTCAAAACCCCACCTTTCCCTGTACAGTCACGATCCGAGCAGCAGCCCAGTGGCCAGAGGCACACGCGCGCACGCCCGCGTCGCGAGTTCAAACCCCCGCTGCGCGAATAAAACCCCCCTTTTTGCTTCGCTTTGCCACGCGCGCAAGCGGGCCCCTCCTGTCATTGACAGTGGTGGCCACGCCAGCTTCCACGTACGGCCACGCAGGCGCCAGCTGGGCACTGGCCCACTGGCCAGTGACCCAGGGCATGCCTGCCCTACGTAACGAAAGCTTCCAGGGGCCTCTCCGAAAATTCTATTTTGCACTCAGGCCCCTGTAATAACTTTTAAACTTTTAAAATTGCAGAATAGCCCCTGTTTTTCAAATTCAAATAACTTTTGCATATTAAATCCAAATCTAATAAATAAAATATGTATTCCATTCAAAATTTCCTAAACTTTTCAAATATGCAATCTGTTTACTGTTTTGAATAATTAAAATTATATTATTTTCTGTACCTTATTAAATTCATTTAAAATTGTTCAAAAACATAATTAATTCAAATTAAACTCAAATTTAATTTGTAAAATATGTTTTCAAACCAGAAAAATGTGATATTTTAAAATATGAATTTTATTTAATGTTTTGAACAAATAAAATTCAAATAATCTTATACTTGAATTAAATCCATTCAAATCTTGTTCAAACTTGTTTAATTCATAACTTGGGCATAAAAATTCCAAATGCAAGAAACCAAATATGTTTTCCATTCCATTTTTCATGAACTTTGCAAATATCAACTTTGTGTTCTATTTTAAATAAATTAAATTGCTGAAAACAATTGTATCTTAATTAATGCATTTAAAATTGTCAAATTAATAACTTGCTCATTTTAAATCCATTTTCAACAAATGAAATATGTATTCCATCTAAAATTTTGTGTTCTTTCCAAATATGAATTTTGTTATCTATTTTGAACAATTAAAATGGGTGAAAACAATAAATGTTTGTGTAACTCATTTAAGAAGCCAAATTTCATAGCTTAATAAATAAAAATTCCAAACTTGGTAAACAACATATCAAATTGAAGCTATTGTTGTTTTCTTATTGTTTTCATCATCCATGCATCATTCTAATCAACTTGCACATGATGGTTATTTGTGGATCACTTAATTCAACTTTAATTCTTGGGCCTTTCTATATGCAACCCAAATTGCATGTGGGCCCATTTAAATATGTTTACCATATCAACTAGCTTATCTTTGATGCATCAATTAAATTGTCATGCATCATCCCATTTTTGTGCATTATGCCATGTTATTGATTGTTCGTCTCTCTTCGTTGTTTGTTTGCTTCTTCCCGAATAGACGACGACATTGAGACAGACGAGGTTTACGACACTACTTCAGAGGAGTTAGCCCAGTACCAGGCTACTGAGTTTGCAGGCAAGTATTCACTCACCTGAACCATTGTGTCCTTTCCACACTGGATACCGATACTTTCCGTTGTCTAATCTGCTAGCCTTAAGATTCGTTGCTTGTGTTCCGATCCTATCACATGTTATCCTGTAACCCTAATATAGCCTATCCTCCACACCTATAACCCTGTTGCTTGTTGCCTGTGTCTTACTAGCATGCTTAGGGTTGTCGTACTCGAGTCTGATGTCCGTTATATCTTTTACCATATTTGTTATGTTCTGGGGGATCGATATCTAAACAACAACCTGTTAATGTTTGAGGTAACAATAATTTGATGTTAAGGCACCGGCAGGAGGCCGGGTATGGTTTTGAGGCCTGCTAGTGTCGAACTCAGGAAAAGTTCTTGTCCTCTAGATCCATGATGAGCGCGCTAACCGCATGTGGGAAGCGTGTATGGGCGCCCCCCGCAACTTTGATTCGATTCGCATCTCGTCCAAATCGCCTCATTTAGTTCGGGTTTTCCATTTGCCGCATGCATATGGAGGTGCGAACCCTTGGCGCCAGGGTGGTAACTTTTGTAGTCGACATTTAGGGAGACACGTTCTTAGAGTGCTATGAGGGTCCCCTTTTCTTCGTGGGGCTTGATTAGCCGTGCGCTCAATTGCATGGGGTTCTTTGGGCTTGATGCGAAGAAGAGTTGGGTTGTGTTGAGTGGCCTGCTTGGTGGGTTTGATCCCCGCCTGGCGGGTTATTCTTACGTGTACGGCCAAATTGGTGCATCCCTGCAGGGTTAAATCTTCTCGAGAAGCTGTGTTGTCCGCGGTTATGGATGACTTGGTGCGAGGGCTGGCTAACAAGGATTAGACAATTTATACCTAATTAATAATAATTTGACTAGTAATAGGCATATTGCCACAATAACCTGAACCTTCATTAATCCAACTGTGTGGGTTATCCTCGGATTGCTTCTTTGGATAAGGGGCGAGATCCAGGATGGGTTTGTTTGAGGTTAGTGGTAGTTGGTTCCGATGCGCTATCTTATCCCTTTCTTTTAGCCGGATGTTGTAGCGTGTCTCTGTAGTTGGTTAGGGCAGCCCGCTGCCGCACCTTTGTATCCCCTATCTTCCGTGAACCCAAAGCATCTGTACTTGGTGTTGTCGGGTACCCTTTGGTATCTGGTGCGTCTTGCTTGCCAATACTCGTCTGTACTGACCCCTTTGGGGCTGCGTGTTCAGCAGACTACGTTTCCGAGGATCCCCATGGTGGCTACTACGTGGAGTATGACGAGGCTGCTGACGAGTAGATAGCGGACCCGGGCAGGATCCGAGACTACGTGGATGGGCTCCGTTCTTTCGTTTTCGGCCTCTTAGGCCTATTTGGATCTTGTCTGTACTCAGACACTTTGGATGCTTCCGCTGTGATGTAATGATGACTTGTTGGGACATGTGTCCTCTGCATGACTATGTTTGCTATCTCTGCTCTAGTGAGAGCTTTTGCCACTTATTTCTATTTCTTTGTGTCTTAGAGATTTGTTGTGATATCACTTGTTCAAATGCCGTTGACGTACCATTTGTGTATGTTATGAAGTACGTCGATGGAAGTATTCGGATTTCTATTGGATGGTTTCACAGACGATGAATAGTAGAGAATGGTTGTCACACGTTTACGTGTTGGCCTACTCATATTGAGATGCGGGTGCAGGTAGGCCCCGTAAGCCATTTATCTACTGTTTAGCGGGTTGTGAGTATCCTCTAAAAGTCCGGGTACGACACGCCAAGACTTTGCACCAGGGTAGTGCATACGCATAAGGCCAAGCGCCATGTGTGCACCACCCCGTGCAGCGGAGCGTAGGATGGATTCCCTCGACTCCGCCACCTCCAAGATGGCACCCGGAAGTTTCTCAACTTCCGAGAACTCCCCGGTTCTTGTGGGAAGGAACCTGTTGACCAGCTGCATGCCAGCAGCTCTGATCGCAGTCCATGTCTTCCCAAAGGCTCGGATTCTATCAATCCGAGCAAGATCTGGGTTACCTCCTATTTTTCAAACAAAAACAACCAAAAAGGTTAAGTGAAAAAAGTAGAGAAAGAAACTAAGACATGGAAAAATGGTAAATGAAGTAAAACTTACCGATGATCTTGTCGATTTCGGAGCCTTCCTCCAGGCGCAGATTTAGGGCATTTTCCAAGTCTTGAATGGTGGACTTATCCTTTTCCGCCTGTTCGGAAGCCTTGGAATGAGGAATTCCAAGGGCCAGATTGCTGGCTTCCAGATCTTTCTGAGTCTTCACAAGTTGCTTGTGAAGGTCCAGGTTTTCCTCACGGAGACTGGCAGCGTTTCCGGCATCTTCAGCTATTTGCTGGGCCTTAGCCAAAGCAGCTGGAAAGCAAGGAAAATTCCGAGTTTAGAAATCCCGGAAAAAGTACTTAGACAAC